>PVHX01010775.1:0-68205 GCA_004024805.1 Geosciurus inauris | reverse complement strand
CCCGGCTTTTGTCTATTAGTTTTTGAGCGAGTCACAGAAGGTACCCCCAAAGGAGGAGCAACTCAGCCTAGATTATCAGATGCAGTTATCTGTGGATTATCCCCTTGCCCAATCTGGCACTGCTGATCTTGCTGCAAGGGTAGCATTGGTGATCTTGGATAGTGAAGATAAGAGGATCTGACTAAGGAGCTGAGACTCAAGATCACTTCCCAGGGAAGATGTTCTTCCAAGGGATTATCCACCCATCCACCAGTCTCACTTTTCTTCCTGTGACCTGTTCACCTCTCACACTACCATTCCTTCTGCTTCTCCTCTAGGATAGCTTCAGTTCTTCCAGGACATTCTGTGATCATTCTCCTGCTTAATTTCTCAGACCAACAGCCCTTGCCCATCCTGATCATGCTGAAGGCTTACACCCCTGCAAAGAGTGACTCTCCATTCCTGAGTATTTAGGGACAAGGTCAAGCCTCAGAATCTACACTCCCTTCCCTGAGCCCACTGACCTGCCTTCTGTCCATCTTCAAAGGGCCAGGGCTGACATCTTCAGCAGGTCTGCTCTGTGTCAGGCTCAAGTCCTTGTGCCTCACATGGAACCTGAGGCACATATTATATTTGCCCAGAGAAGTGGAGGAGGGCAGGGGCTACCTGGTCCCCTGCTCTGCAGCAAAATGGAGAAAGACCCCACTGTACCCACATTTAGATGCACAGGGGCTTTAGTCATTGCCTCTGGAATCTGGGATGCCTCTACCCACTGACTTTTCTTTCATTGTTTCTATCTTGACCTCTTTTGGTCTTACAAAGGCTGAATTAAAAAAAAAAAAAAGTGGAAATGGGGAAGAAAAGACCTGTACCTCCCTGGCTGGAGCCTAAAGCCTAAGGACATTCCCTCCTCAGCTCCCAATGGCCCTAGAATCAGAGTGTTCTCTTTTTCTAGCTGTGTGCAGCCTACAGGCATCTCCTTGAATCTGCCCTATCCCCTCAGTGATAGATTATGGGGACACAGAGAGGAAACACAGGGGGAAGCAGAGGGAAGCACAGAGGGACACAGACAGAAGACAGACAGACAGAGAAAAGCACAAAGAGATTTAGATAGAAGAAAGATGAAAATATACTCACCAGAGAACAGGAGAAAAAAGAGGAGAGGAGACAAAAGGAGAGGAGAGGAGAGAAAGAAAGAGAGAGAGAGACAGACAGACAGACAGACAGACAGAAATAGGGAGACACAGAAGTAGAGATACAGAGAAAGAAAAGAGAGAATGAGATGAGAAAGGGAGCCAGGGAGGAAGAGAAGGAAGATAGAACCCAAGGGCCAGAAGCCTCCACCCACTCCATATCATTGAACCAAAGAAGGGAAGTGGAGTCTGAGGGAGGAAACCAGACCTCCCTGTCTGTGGCTTTACCGTGACCCTCTGGCCCTGGTGTTCTTAATTTCAAGTCAATGAACTTTGATGGGAAAACAGTATACTATTTTTACCAAACTCTAGCTGAAGTTTAGTATTTCCTTCAATTATGACAAAAGTCATATTAGCCATATCTATATACACATATTTTCATATCCTACTACAGCATTGTAGGTAAATCTTTTGAAATATCACTTATGTTTATCACGTCTTGAAAATTTTGTGAGGCATCAACCTAACACTAGATCTTATTTAAAGCATTAGTTTTAAAAAAAAATGTATTACTATATCACATTAAAAGTTTATAACTTTACTGAAATACAATTGGTTTCCTTTATAATGCTGTATGTTTCATTTTATGCATTTGATTAATTTTGGTACCAGGCATGAACCCAGGGGCATTTAACCACTGAGACACATTCCCAGCCCTTTTGATTTATTTATTTATTCATTTTTTGTATCAGGGATTGAACATAGGTGCACTTAACTACTGAGCCACATCCCCAGACCTTTTTGTATTTTATTTAGAGAAAGGTTCTCGCTGAGTTGCTTAGGGCCTCGCTATTGCTGAGTCTGGCTTTGAATTTGCGATCTTCCTGCCTCAGCCTCTCAAGCCTCTGGGATTGCGCCACCACACCCAACTTATTTTATGCATTTTAAACCTTGATTGTGAGACAGGATCATATGTTTTACCCAAGGAGAGCATAGAACAAAAAAGTTTTAGAACTTCCTACATCTGACCAGGACCCCCAGTACCCCATCTCTGCTAGCCCTGTGCTTTCTTTTGTTACTCTCTTCCTTTGCTGAGTTAGTCTGAATGCTCTAACAAGAAGTTGCCAAAGCATGATGCAACATGCTAGGATTTAGGTGGGGTAATCAACAGGGCTTGGGGCTGGGACTATGTGTGTGTGTGTGTGTGTGTGTGTGTGTGTGTGTGTATATATATATATATATATATATATTTTTTTTTTTTTTTGGTGCTGGGATTGAACCCAGGGCTTTGTGCATGAGAGGCAAGCACACTCTACCAACTGAGCTATATCCCCAGCCCCAACAATTGTTTTTTGTTTTTGTGGTACTGGGGATCAAATCCAGGGATTGGTCCATGCTAGGCAAGTGTTCTACCACTGAGCTAATCCCCAGCCTGGAGCTGGGAGGAAGACAGGGAAGGAAGGAAGGTGGAGAAGAAGCATCCTAGACCACCATGCCTTCAAGGAAATGTTTTGTAAGGCCATCAGGAAATTCTTGAACCAAAGTAAGCAGTCAGAAGAGTCCCCTATCTCCCAGGAATGTCCTGTCTTAAGATCTCTGCTGAGCTCTATCACTGGCTCAGCATAGCCTGTTTGGAAGCTGGTCTAGCAGCAGCTGATGGATATCAAAGGGAAGCAGTTCAGGCCTTGATTAATTTCACTCCTTATAGTCAAAGGTCTGTAAGGAGCATTCTCACCACCACTACAGTTACTTATCTGGAAAAAAGGACAGAGTGGTCATCCCTAGGCACTTGCTGCAGGAGTTCTGTCTAGGACTGTAGGTGATTTGAAGAGTTGGCCAGATTCTAGATGCAGGGCCCTAGAGCAAATGATCGAATGTTCCCTGTCTCCTGATCTGTAAAATAAAGGTGATGAAAGTCTCTCTTATAGGAGTATTGTGATGATCAATTGAAGTTTGCAGAACAATGTTTGCTCAGGGCCTGGGACAAAGGCAGCTCTCAATAATTGGTAGCTATCATTATGGCCACTTTAATTATTAATTATTACGATTACTCTCTTTCTCAAAGGCTCTGGGGAAGTGGAGCTGGAGGAGGCTGAAGATGATAGTTCTTCTCTGGGTTGGGGCAGCCAGGATAGGTGGGACCCAATTTCCCCACACTCCCTTGATCTTCCCCTGAGGCAGGGGTCTCCCCCAGCTACTAACAGTTCCTGTGTCTGCTGACTCACAGCCAACTTCCTCTCATACAAACAGGAAAACACAGCTGGCCAGCACACCACCACCCCCTACACCACACATAGCTCAACACTGGCCCTGCTCTGAGGGGGAAGTGCCTCAGGCTCTGGGGGATATACTGCAGGGTTGGAGCTCCCACAAAAGGAAATGAAATGAGAGGGAAGAAGAGGCATTTCTCCTCAGCTCCCGACCCCTGCAAGCAATTTTCACGTGGGAGAAGTCAGGCTAATTGCTTGGTTTCTGTTGAAGAATGCCAGCCTTATCCACAAAGGTGACCCCAAACTTTGGTTTAGAAGTGGAGATATTGCCTTGTTGACCTTTATCCTTCGGGGGAAAAAAACTAGGGCGAGTTCTTGGGTCAAGGAAGCCCTTGAGACTCCTCTTCTGGGCCTCCGCTCCAGTTTGCCCAAGCCAAATCGCTGGGCTCCAGGGAAGGGCTCCTCAGCTAGGAAGGCTGTGCCTATCCATAACTTCTGGATGTCCAGTCTCCGCTCCCATTTAATTGGGTGACAGGGTCCTGCCACCCTGGTGGGTGCGAGAGAGGTGCCCCAAAGGCTAACAGCACGACCTCTTCTTCCCTTTGGTAGGGCTGAAGAAGCAAAGACGGCCTCCCGCAGCACTCGCTCTTTCTCTGTCCCTACTCCGTTCCGGTTCCTGCCCCGGTCCCTCTCCCTAGGGCTATCTTGGTCCGCCAACCGTGTTCTGGTCCCTTTCTTGCGCTGCGAGAGGGCAGAGCGGGTCAGACCCGGAGATATCTGTGGCGGTTGAGTAAGGAGCCTAAACCACCTGAAAGCCGGCGCTTGCACAAGGAGCGGCAGGGGCCCGGCAAAGGGAACCGGCGGGGCGGGGCGGGGCCGGCCCCTCGGAGAGGGCTGCGGGAGGCGGGGCCGGCGCGGAGGGACCTGGAGCCTCGCACAGCGCGGCGGGCACCGGGGAGCGGACGGCGGCCGCGCAGTGAGGTGAGGTCCCCTGCGCCCCCGGGTCCCTACTTCCCAGACTCCACCCCATCACCTCCTTCAGGACCGTTGTGGGCTCCCAGGGCCCCTCTGCGCCGGCGGCCTCCCCCTCTTCTGCCCCCTCCCTCTCCCCTTCCCTGCCACGACCTGCCCCTCCCTCTAGTTGCTGGGCCTCTGCCCCCTCCCTTCTTGCCCCCTCCCTCGGCGTAGCCAGAGCTGCCTGGCTCTGCCCGGCCCGCCCCCGCCACCCCTGTCCAGCCTGCACCTTCTGGCTCCCAGACCCGTGCCTTCGCCGGGCTTGAGTCACCGGGAAACTGGGCCCTGACTCAGGGCCAGAAGTTCAGCAACCGAGCCCCGACTTGGGGATAGGGCCCTGCTGGCTGGAGAGGGGCAGAGGGAGGCCAGAATTGATGCTGGGATGGATGGGGAATCTTAGCTAGGGACTGAGTAGAAGAGAAACAGGGAGAAAGCTGTGCAGGCAAAGGCAGACACAGACACCCAGGGTCAGAGGCCAGAGACGCAATAAGACCTAGTTAGAACTGAAGACTGAGGCAAGGACAAGCTTGATGACAGAGAGCAAAATGAAGTGGGACAAGGGGAGGGACAAAGATAGATTTAGGGGCAGAGATGGAGATGGAGTGATTTGGGACAGGGACAGGGCAAAGGTGAAATTTAGGGGAGACAGAATCAGAGCTTCAGGGAATAGAACAGAGTTAGGGTCAGGCTGCCCCAGTGGTTTAGTGTCCCAGTGGGACAGTGCTTTAGAGATCTGAGCCCAGTGATATGGGAAGAGGAAAGTCAGGCTCAAAAAAGAACGCTTGGATAAAAGGGTGTGGAGGGAGTTATTTCACACTGCTGAGTTCGTGCAAGCAGGGTGTGTGCACACACACATGTGGACATGCTGGGGGTGGGTGGAGAATAAAGACCCTGGACTACCCCTGGCCTTTGGTCTCTCATCTCTATCCTGCTTCTCCACCCAACCCTATTCCCTAAGTGGCTTCTGTCCATGCTGGGACCCCACACACTGGGACTGACTAGGGGCCTCTGGGCAGCCTGACCAAGGCAGTCAGGATGTGGAGGCGGCCAGGCTAGAGGGACAGGAAGGAAGTCTGAGAAGAGACAATAGGTGGAAGGGGAGGAGGAACTGGGAACCACCGGGATTAGGATATCCAGCCTGAACCTCAGCTCTGGAAACCAGTGGGAGTGGGGTCTGCACCTCCTTCCCTCTACCTAACCTGCTGCTCTCCCTACATTATGCCACAGCTGGATCTGGCTACATTAATTTCCCTGCCCCCCTACCCAGCAGGGTTTAGCATCTTGTCCCTTGCTTACTCAGCTGAGTCTTTAGGAATGGAGGCAGAGCTTTGATCCAGGACTGGGGTCAGGGGCAGGCACTTGGGGGACTATACTAACAGTGCTTGCTGTGAGCCTGGGGAAAGTCCTTTTCCTTTGTTGAGCCTCAGGTTCCTCCAATATATGCAGAGGGACTCTAGTGTTCTGGGGTAGCTTTGCCTCCAGATTTCAGGCCTTTGGGCATTTTTCTTTTGAGAAAGATTAGAGGCTAGTAGCCCCTGTGTAGGCCTCAGGCTTTGGAGCAGGGAGGGGGAATCTCAGCCTGAGCCCTCCCTTCACCCTGCCCCTCCCCCCAGCAATGGCCTGAGCCCCCATGGCTGCCCCTCAGGACCTGGACATCGCTGTGTGGCTGGCCACGGTGCATCTGGAGCAGTATGCAGACACGTTCCGACGGCATGGCCTTGCTACAGCGGGTGCAGCCCAAGGCCTGGGCCACGAGGAGCTGAGGCAGTTGGGCATCAGCGCCACAGGGCACCGGAAACGCATCTTGCGCCTGCTGCAGGCGGGCACTGCAGAGGGCTCCCTGGATCCCAAATTAGATAGTAATTTAACCATGGAACCATCCCCCAACCCAGCCCCCCAAACCCAGCCCCCAAAACCTGTGCCCAAGCCCAGGACAGTGTTTAGTGGGCTCAGTGGCCCTACTAACACCCAGAGGCCTGGGCGACCAGAAGTATCTGGGATCTCAGAGTCCAGCCCAAGATCTCCTCCTCTCCCTACCTACTCCTCTGAGCAGCCTTCAACGCTGAATACCATGGAGATGATGCCCAATGCCATCTACTTTGGCCTGGATTTAAGAGGCAGTGCACAGACAGCTCAGGACAAGTAAGTGGAGTTGACTACCTAGGAATCTGATGCAGGGAGAAGGGGGAGCAGGACGTGAAGGTAGTCCTTCCTCCTCCATCCCTTGATAACCAACAGGCCTTTCTCCGCAGGATTCCAGACAGCTCTCAGACAGCTGCCCCCATCCCTGCACTCAGGCCCACAACAGGCACAGGTAGGTGGGTTTTCCTAGGCTCAAGGAAGAGGAATAATGCCCTTCAGGACCTCAGATACTTCCACCTGATTTCTTCTTCCCTCTCTCTACCTTTCTCCTCAGTGCACATTATGGATCCTGGGTGTCTGTACTATGGTGTGCAGCCTGTGGGGGTCCCAGGTGCCTCTGACAGAAGAGAGGGCAGAGGTGTCTGTCAGGACAGGGCTGAACACAGGTAAGTACTCAGAAGAGTGGGAGGATAGGGAAAGCTTGAGGAGCAGTTGAACTAGCAGTGGCCATGTGTCCATTTATTCATCAAATGTGCATTGAGTGTCCACTATGTGCCAGCCAGGTATTCAAGGTACAGGATGAACATAGCAGATCCAGTGCTGCCCTTAGGCAGCTTGTGAATCAATGGGGTGAACAGGAAACAAAAGAAGTAAACAAAAAAGATACATAATTAAAAATTAGAAGAAGCACTTTATTCTTTCATTCAGAAAATATTGTACAACTATTATTACATGACAGATGTAGACACTTGGGATAGACTAATGTACATAGAAATCCCTGCCTTTGTCCAGGAAATAGTCAATTAGTAAATGTAAGTTACATAGTATATTAAATGGTGGAAGTGCCATGGAAAATATAGAGCAGGGTAAGAGAACTGAGGAGCAATGTGAGGGAATTTCAGTATTTCATTAAGAATTATTGAAGCTGGGTATGGTGACACACACTTCTTATCCCAGTGACTCAGGAGGCTGAGGCAGGAAGATCGAAGGTCCGAGGCCACACTCATCAATTTAGCATGACCCTAAACAACTTAGTGAGATGCTGTCTCAAAATAAAAAATAAAAAGAGTTGGGGATGTGACTCAGTGGTAAAGTGTTTCTGAGTTCAATCCCCAGTACAAAAAAGAAACAAATAAAAAAATTGGAACATCAAGATGACATTTACACTGGGCCTGTAATCACAGTGACTCTGGAAGCTGAGGCAGGAGGATCACAAATCTGAGTTCCACTTGGACAACTTAGAACCTCTCTCAAAATAAAAATAAAAATAAAAAAGGGCTGGGGTTGTAGCTCAGTGGTAACACATCCCTGGTTGAATCCCTAGCTCTGGGGGTGGTGGCAGGGAGAAGACATTTGAGCAAAAACTTGAAGGAGTTGAGGAGGTAGCCATGAAGATTTCTGGGGGAAGAATGTCCCAGGCAGGGTAGAGGATTCAAGCAGTGCGTGTGCCTGGGGGAGACTGACAGCATGCCTGGGGCAGATGGGCAGGCTAGGAAGAGTGAGGAAATGATGTTCCAGAGGTAAAGGGACCCCATAGCAGAGGACCTTGTAGGGACTTTCACTTTTACTCTTAGTGAAATGGGAAGCTATTGGAGAGGTTTTGACTTACATTTTATTTTATTTATTGAATTGTCTTGTAGCACTGGGAATTGAACCCAGGTCCTCAAGCATGCTAGGCGAGGACTCTACCACTGAGCTACACCCTCAGCATTTTGGCTTACATTTTAAAAGGATCCCTCTGAGTGATGTGTTGGGGATGGTATGTGGGGGGCAAAGGCAGCAGAGAGGCCAACTAGGGGGTTATTACAATTAGGGTAGGTGAGAGATCTCAGAGTAGCGATGGTAATAGAGATGATAAGAAGTGGCTATATTTTCAGGGCAAACTGTCAAATTAACTTGGAGTCTAAGAAAGAAATAGCAGTCGAGAATGACTTTAGGGCTTCAGTGTGAGCCTGTGCTGTCTTGTTGGTGACCACTAACCACATATGATCACTGAGCATATGAAATGTGGCTGGTCTGTATTGAGAGGTGTTGTAAGCATAAAACACCAGATTTCAAAGACTTACAACAAATCAGAAAAGAAAGAAAATACAATAAATATAACAGATAAACATATAAATGATCTTAGTCATTTTTATTTTGATTACATTCTAAAATGTCAATGTTTTGGATATATTGGGGTAAATAAAATATACTACTAAAACGACACTTGTTTCTTTAAATTTTTTAATGTTGCTACTAGAAATTCTAAAATTACATATTGGGTTACATAGATTTCTGTTGGATAGCACTGTTCTGAGCAAATAAAAGTTCATGGAGTTGCCATGGTCTGAGACAAAGAAGAATATCCTTAAAGCAGGTTGGAGGTGAGCAGTAGATCAGGAGTTCCACTTTGGACATGTCAAATTTGAGGTGTGTGTTATACATCAAAGAAGAGACGACCAATAGATCACTGGGTACACAAATCTAGAGTTTGGGTGAGAGATCTGAGCCAGGGATTTCAATTTGGGAGTTCTCAGCATTTGGATGAGTGCATATGGGTGAGTGTGCACAGAGAGGCAGACCAAGATCAGAGCCCTGGTACCCTCCCATATCAGGAGGTTTAGCAGAAGAATCAGCAAAACAGACAGAAAATAAATGGCTAGTGAAGGAGAAAGAAAACCAGGAGAATGTGATGTTATAGGAGCCAAGTGAAGAAAGAGCCTGAGGAGGAAGGAGAGGCCAACTCTGTCATACACTGCTGAGAGGTCTGCTGCTAAGGTGCTACTGAGGACTGACCTCTGGAGTTGGCCATATGGTGGTCGTTACGGACCTCCTCAAGGGCAGTCTTGGAGCACTAGAGGTGAAAGCCTGATCAGAGTGGGTTTAAAGAGAATGGGAGGAGAGGAGTGAAAAACGTATAGACAACCTAGTTGAGTTTTTCTGCAAAGAAGAGCAGAGAGATGGAATGACTGTTGGTAGTGGAAGTGGAGTTAAGCAAAGGGTTTTTTTTTAGGTTGGAATGTTATGTATAAGTGAATAAGAACGATCTGGTGGAGAGGAGAAACAAGCCAGGCAAAGAAGGAGTCTGGAGCCATGTCTACGTAGGTGGGAGGAGTAGGTCACATGCACAGAGGAGGGTCTGACTCTAGGTGGGGCACTTGTGACAGTCACAGAAGGAATATATGTATGACATGGGGTAAATATGGCACTGGGAGTCTGTAGGGATTCTCATGATTGCTTCAATTTCTCAGAATAGGAAACAAATAGGGTAAAGTAATGGTTCTCGACCTTAGCTATTTCATTGCCTGGGGAACTTTCAAAACTACAGATGCTTGGGCCCCATTTCAGGGATTCAAATTTAAGTGTCTGTTAGGAAACCTACATACAGATGTTTTTAAGATTACCAAGTGACTTTGTGCTGTTGAGGTTGAGAACTACTGGAATAATAGAAGACTCTTAGGGTGGTTAAGGAAGACTCCTCTGAGAAGATGAGATAAGCAAAGACCTGAAGGATGATGAAAAAAAGCAGCTCAGGGGAGCACGGAAGGAAGTGTGTTCTAGGTAGAGGGAGCAGCACCTGCAAAGGCTCTGAGAGGAGGAGAATGTGGCTGGACTGTAATAAGCCAGGGCGAGGGCGGTGCAAGATGAGGTCAGGGAGTAGATATGTGTAAATCCTTGCAGCCTATGGCAAAGAATTTGGGTTTAGTCTAAATACAAATGGGACATTACTGAAGGATTTAATGTAGGGAATGAAATGATCTCATTTATAATTTTTAAAAGAGAACTAGTGGCTATAGGAGAATGGATTGTGGAAGTAAGGACAAGGATGAAAACAGGTGACCAAATAGGCAGTTTACATCACCCCCGCAAGAGCTGGTGGATACTTGGTCTAGGAAGAGAAAGTCAAGGACATTTTGGAGAAGGAACCAATAGGACATGTGCATTAGCTATGGACAACCAAGGAAGGAAGCCATCTACACAGTCTTTCCCCAGTTTTTCACCCCAGTAATACCAATGCAGAGGAGGACTAAAATTTTCTCAGTAGAAATTCCAAGTGTGCTCAGGGAAGAAACTCCATGCTAATTTTTTAGGTTTCCAACCTCCCTATCCCCTGTTTGAAAAACAGATCTAGTAACCTGCAAGGTATTCTATTAGGTGCTCTGGGTGGGGGTAGAGAAGTTAGAAGGAGGGTATCCATGGTGCTGGGTCTAATTTGTGTCCTTCCCTCTTCTGGCCCCCACAAGGCTCAGCAGAAAGGATCTGGAGGCACGGGAGGATGCTGGCTATGCCAGCCTTGAGCTACCTGGGGATTCTGCCCTCCCGCTACCCACCCTGGACATAGAGGAGACCAATGATGACCTCATTTCACCATATGCCAGCTTCTCCTCCACTTCAGACCGCCCTACACCCCTGCTTAGTGGCTGGCTAGACAAGCTTTCGCCTCAGGGGTGGGGTTGCTGGGAAGGGAAGGAAGAGGAGGGAGACAGGGAGGTGGGGAGGAGCAAGTCCCAAGTTCTCCCAAATCCTGTGATATCCCCACCCCAAGTATCCTCAAACATTTACTGATCTTGGCCCCTCATTCCTTCCTTAGAAACTATGTCTTCCAGAGACGCTTTGTGCAGTTCAATGGGAGGAGTCTGATGTATTTTGGCAGTGACAAGGTAGGGGACTGGAGACTAGAGAAGGGGGCCGAGGGGCTCAGGGTTGAAAGCTCATTGTGGGGCCATGGCCACCATCTTCTTGATGTCAGCCATTAAGGTGGCTGGCTTAGCAGCTGTCACCATTGCTTGTGGAATGAGTGCTGACCTACGAGGCAGCACTGGACCTAGGGGTCAGTGCACATGGTTCAGTTCCTGTCCCCATGAGTCATTGGCTTTCTCTCCAGGACCCTTTTCCCAAGGGCGTGATCCCTCTGACTGCCATTGAGATGACCCGCAGCAGCAAGGACAACAAGTTCCAGGTCATCACCGGCCAAAGGGTGTTTGTGTTCCGCACAGAGAGTGAGGGTGAGGGCCAGGGCCTGCTGGGCCAGGATGGGAAGAGGGAGGCTATATGAGCACACGGCCCATTGACCTGCTCCCCTGTCCTCCCACCAGCTCAGCGGGACATGTGGTGCTCCACACTGCAATCCTGCCTGAAGGAGCAACGCCTCTTGGGCCACCCCAGGCCCCCTCACCCACCCCGACCCCTCCGCACTGGCATGCTAGAGCTACGTGGACACAAGGCCAAGGTGTTTGCTGCCTTGATCCCTGGAGAGCTGGCACTGTACAAGAGTGAGCAGGTAAAGAGAGCTGGGTGGCTGCTGAGGAGCCTGGCCCCTCCTGTTCTGGCAACTCAGCGCCTACCCTCCGGCTTTACCAGGCCTTCTCTCTGGGCATCGGGATCTGCTTCATTGAACTACAAGGCTGCAGTGTCCGGGAAACAAAGAGTCGAAGCTTTGATCTGCTCACACCCCACCGCTGCTTCAGGTGGGGCCTGAACTGGTGGGAGGCAGGCTAGGGGACTTTTGCAGAGAGGCACAAGGGTACAGAAGACTGGAGGCCTGTGTAGGACACTAGTAGATATGTACTGATGGGAATCAAGTGGGCAAGGTCAAGATGTCAGGAGGGTCTGGGCTGGCCCAGATGTGGCCTGTGGCAGCTCCTACACGAATGGCCATTGGGATGGGACATGGGGGAGGTCCACGCCCACAGACTGGCTGTCCACCCCTCAGCTTCACAGCCGAGTCTGGGGGGGCTCGGCAGAGCTGGGCGGCCGCTCTGCAGGAAGCAGTAACCGAGACCCTGTCTGACTACGAGGTGGCTGAGAAGATCTGGTCAAATCGGGCAAACCGGCATTGTGCGGACTGCGGGGCCTCCCGCCCAGACTGGGCTGCTGTCAACCTGGGGGTGGTCATCTGCAAGCAGTGTGCAGGTGAGGGTGAAGCCTCCAGCCCAAATGGGGAGAAGGAGGAGAGCTGGGGCTGGGCCCAGGTACCCATGCCACATGCCCCTCACACCCTAACAGGCCAGCACCGGGCCCTGGGGTCCGGGATCTCCAAGGTACAGAGCCTGAAGCTGGACACGAGTGTGTGGAGTAATGAGATTGTGCAGGTAAGGGGTCTGCAGAGGGAGAAGGAACAAGGTATGGAAGGGGAGCATCCAAAAGAAAACCCTTGGGCCCATCTTGGGGACAGGATTGGATATCTGACAACTCTTGAGTTCTGGTCACTTGCCTCTGCCCCTTGTCCTCCTACAGTTGTTCATTGTCCTGGGAAATGATCGTGCTAACCGCTTCTGGGCAGGGACACTACCCCCAGGTGAGGGACTGCATCCAGATTCAGCCCCTGGCCCTCGGGGAGAGTTCATCTCCCGAAAGTACCGGCTGGGTCTCTTCCGAAAACCCCACCCTCAGTATCCAGACCATAGCCAGCTTCTGCAGGTAGGAGGGACAGATTGGGGATGATGGGAGGCAGAGGAAGTAGTGTCTGAGTTGGAATGTCCTGACATGGGTGGCGGAGGCTGTCTTTGGAGATCAGAGGACTGTCCCTGGGGCTCTCAGGTTGGGTTTGGGGCTGACAGAGGTGTTGCCTTCCCTGTAGGCACTGTGTGCAGCTGTGGCAGGACCCAATCTGCTGAAGAACATGACCCAGCTACTCTGTATTGAGGCCTCCGAGGGGGAGGAGCCTTGGTCCCCCTCGGCCCTTGATGGTAGTTTGTCTGGCCTTCTACCCCCAGGTGATTACCCCCTGGCCAGTACTTCCTTAGGAGTTCTCAGCCCCAACCTGTGTTGTGCTTCTGGGAGACTCCAATTACCCTATCATCCAATCAGTCTCAGTGGCTTAGCTTAGGCAGTTACTCAACCTCTCAGATCCTTTAGGGCCTGATTCCTGGGCTCTTGAGATGTCTGATAAGGTCCTGGCCCGGGTGGGTTGGGATGTGCCAGGTGCTAGTGCCAGTCCTCTCCTGACAGGTTAACTCATAGATCAGGTTTCATTTCCCTGGGGACAGTGATCACTCAAAGCAGTGGTCAGCTTAGTGATGCTGATCTCCATTGGTCAGGCCAAATGGGTCAAGATACAGAATGGCCCATGCTCTGAGTTCCCCACCCGGAGCTGACTGGTTGACTGGCTAGTGGGAAGAGGCAGTGGACATGCACTGGACTAGAGTCCTCCCTGTCTCCTTATTCTCTGCCATCTTCTTCAGCTGGGTAATGAGGAATCCAGCCCTATTAGGCTCCACTGGGCCATGCTGCCAGTGGAGTTGGGTCCCATGGTCTTCCCCCTTTGGATCCTTTCCCCAAGGAGGATAAGGCCATCCCATTGCACTGGCCTGACCTGATCACTTTTTCCTCTTGCAGACCCCTGCCCTGGTGTATACAATGAGGTGGTGGTGCCTGCCACTTGTAGCAGTTTCTTGTACTGTGGCCCTATCAGCAACAAGCCTGGACCTCCTCCCTCTCGCAGGGGCAGGGACGGTGAGAGGGAGCTGAGGGATGGAGATGGCAGGCAAGACAGGGCTGGGATGGGGAAGTGGGGCCATACTCTGGAGTGGGCTGGGGTGCTGGAGCTGAAAGAGGGACCATGCCAGGTGGTAGCTCTGGGTGATAGTTAAGAGCTTCTGCTCTGAAGTCTGACTGACTGACGTCTGGGTCAAATCCCAGCCCTGCCACTTCCTATCTATATGACTTGGATAAGTGATTCAAACTGAACCTCAGTTTCCCCATCTGCAAAACCAGACTGAATGAGACCCACCTCACAGGGTTATTGTGAAGATTATGTAGGATGATACATAGGCAGAAGGCTTGAGCATAGTATAAATGTCTGGTAAATGGAAACTATGACAGTGGGGACAGAGGTCTGCTGCTCCCTGACCATCTCTCTCCCACTTAGCTCCTTCCCGCCTGTGGTGTGTGCTGGGAGCAGCTTTGGAAATGTTTGCATCTGAAAGCAGTCCTGAACCCCTTAGCCTCATCCAGCCCCAAGATGTTGTATGTTTGGGTGTCAGCCCCCCACCTACTGACCCTGGTGATCTCGAGAGGTAACAGCCTCCTATGCTCTTGCAAGTCTTCAGCCTAACAGCCACTCCTTGGCCCGCTTTGTCCACCTTGACCTCTTTGTCTCCGCAGGTTCCCCTTTTCCTTTGAGCTCATTCTTACTGGGGGGAGGATCCAGCATTTTGGTACAGATGGAGCTGACAGTCTGGAGGCCTGGACCAGTGCAGTGGGCAAGGTGAAGTAGTGGAGACCCCTCCCCACACTCATCATGCCTCCATCTCTGCCCTCCCCTGCTCCTGTCCTCTTGTGTTCCTATAGCCACTCTAATCACTTCCACCAATAAACAGCTGACGTTGACTGAGCACTTACACTGTGCCAGGCCCTGTGATAAACATTGTCCATTTGATATCTCATTTAATTTCCACAACAACCCTCAGAGGTAAGCACTATTAATATTTTACACATAAGGAAACTACATCTTAGAGGTTATGAAGTCACTTGGTCAAGGTCACAGAGCTAGGAAGCAGCTGGACATAGGACTAAAATTCAAGCCTGTCTCCAGAGTTCATGTCCCAGACTTCACTGTGCCACAGCCTCTGCTCACAGAAGCTGCCACTGACTCCTGCTGCCCATCCTTGTTCCCCTTCTCCTGATTCTTCAACAGTCCAGAGGCAAAGCTGCTTTCATATGTTTTAGCTTCTCTGTGGGAATTAAACCCAGAGGTGCTTAACCACTGAGCCACATCACCAGCCCTTTTTATGTTTTATTTAGAGACAGGGTCTTGCTAAGTTGCTTAGGGCCTCACTAAGTTGCCTAGGCTGGCTTTGAACTCATGATCCTCCTGCCTCAGCCTCCCAAGCCACTGGATTACAGGTGTGTGCCACTATGCCCAGCTCAGCTTCTCTGTTTCTAGACAAGCTAGTCTCTCCATCTCAAACCCTGTTCCTGGAATTAAAAATTGAGGCTCCAGTGTCAGAGTCAGACATCCTGGGATTTGAGTTCTACAACTCTCAGCCTTGGGAACTTTTCCATGTCTGTAAAGTGGGTGTAGAAGACTCACCCCCTAGGGATGAGGATTAAGTGACATGTGAGGCCCACACATAGCAAGCCCTCTATATGTGGGTGTTGAAATAATAATGGTGGTGGTGATGATGATGATGATGACGACGACAGTCTCTCCCATCCTAAAACAGCTTTTCCTTAAGCTCTGCTCCACCTTCAACTTTTCACCCCGGCGCCCTCCTTCCCTTCCTGACAACTTCTCAGAAAGTCGTGTGCAGCCTGCAATTCCTCCTTAACCCCTCGCAGCTGTGTTCCTCCCTCTAGACTCTCCCAAGCTGCTACCCTGAAGGTCACCAGTGACCTCTGGAGTCCAAGGGCCACCTTCTGGCCACCTTAGGTCACCTCTGCACTGTGGTTCACACTTCTCAGTAGGAAATACTTCTAGCTTCTGACCCCTACTCTCCCTGTCCTTTAACTCACACTAACAAACTGTCTCCACATCCTTTCAGGGCTCTGCAGTGACCCTCCTAGCCAGGTTGGTCACCTCTTATATTATCTGTATTTTTATCTGTATTTACCAAGAGTTTATCTTTCTTTCCTTTTTCTTTTTTCTTTCTTTCTTTCTTTCTTTTTCTTCTTGCAGTTGGGGATGGAACCCAGTGCCTTGCACATGCCAGACAAGTGCTTTACCACTGACCCATGTTCCAGCCCAAGCTCATCCTTTAAGGCAGTGGTGTGAGGACTGTGCCACATGCTAGTCTCTGAACTATTTGTTTCAGTTCATGACGTGATAAGCACAGAACTTGAGAGGAAGCATTTCAAATCTTTTATAGCAGTTTAGCAGAGTCATTTTGTATGTTGAATCTGATTATACAAGTTAAGGGCTTGTATATCCTTATTTTTTTAATCTCATATTTTTGGCAATTCATTCTTTTTGTTTCTAATAAAGGCATTGGATAGTGATAGATTAGAACTTTAAAAAAAGAAAGAAAGAAAGAAAAGGAAAACCCCTGGTCCTTGACCAAAGGTAGTGCGAGAAGCATTGCTTTGTGGTGGATCTCAAACTTCCTCCGTGAAGTTTCTCCTTAGCCCCCTAGGGTGTTGGGATTTCCCAAGGTATCATGATCCTTCACTCAGAACATTTTGGCTACCCATTCTTTCTTACCCCCACACCTCAGTTAAGGTACAAGGCTGCCACATAGGCATCTTCTCTCTGTTGGCTGAGCAAGTTAAACTCAATTTCTTTCCTGTCTTTATCCATCTCTAGTCTCCTCCTTGGGTCTCCCCTTTGCTCTCTCCCCACCATATTTCCTTCTGCTTTCTCTTCATTCTCTCTTGGCTTTTCTCACCTGCTCACTGTTTCTCTCCCCGACCCTCTTCTCTCTCATTCTCTCCCTGTCTCTGCAGTGGTTCTCCCCGCTGAGCTGTCACCAGCTGCTGGGCCCAGGGCTGCTGCGGCTGGGCCGCCTGTGGCTGCGGTCCCCCTCCCATACAGCCCTGGCCTCTGGCCTATGGCTGTCGGGGTTTGGCCTCCTTCGTGGTGACCACCTCTTCCTGTGTCCAGCGCCGGGCCCTGGTCCCCCAGCCCCTGAGGACATGGTGCATTTACGACGGCTTCAGGAGATCAGTGAGCAGGGGTGGGGACAGGACTGCAGGGTGGCTTTGGAGGTGGGTGGGAGTGGACCTTTTTTATTTGGGGATCCTATGGGAAATAGTATAATGTCATGACTTTAGGCATGAGCTCTGAAGTCAAACTGCCCAGATTTAGACCCTTCCTTTACCACTAGGTACCTATGGACAAGTTACTTAACTTCTCCATGACTTTATTTTCTCATCTTTAAAATGGGAACAATAATAAGACCTTCCTTGGAGGGTTTCAATGGGATTCAAATAAGGCAATGCATGTAAGCACTTATCAGAGAGCCTGGTAGGAGGCAATTTTTAAGTACTCAAGAAGTGTTATTATGGGCTGGGATTGTAGCTCAGCGGCAGAGCGCTTGCCTTGCATGCGTGAGGACCTGGGTTCGATCCTCAGCACCACATACAAACCAATAGAATAAAGACATTGTGTCCATCTATTTAAAAAAAAAAAAAGAAGAAGAAGAAGTGTTATTACTATTATTTTATTTGGAATCGCTTGCTGGTTGGGAACTGGGTACCCTCACTGCTGTCTGTCCTTCTAAAGGAGGAACAGAGTAGGACAATATTTTAGGCTTTGGAGACAAGAGGCCTGGTTTGAGCTCAGCTTTACCATTTTATAGCAAGTAATTTGAGGCAAGTTGCTTAACCTCTCTGAGCTGTAAAATATCACCTATAACATGCAATAATAGTATGTAACTCATAGGATTTAGTGGAGTATAGTCTGTAAGGTTCCTAGCCTGGTGCCTACATATCTTAAGCACTTAATAATTATCACTATGCCGAAGACTATGATGATAATAATGTTCAATGATTCTCCTTGTAGGTGTGGTCTCTGCAGCAGACACCCCAGACAAAAAGGAGCATTTGGTCCTAGTGGAGACAGGAAGGTAAATGTCCCTCCTGCTTTGGATCATGCCCCCTGGCTCTCTGGAGCCCAGCTCACTGTCTCCATCCTGGCCTACTGGACCACTGCCTGCTTCTTCAAAGTTGCTTCCCCAGTTCAGGGACCTTCTGAGTTGAGTGTTGCTGCCCTCTGCTGGTAGTTCTGGGAAGTCAGGTCCCTGTGCTCCTGAGCCAGTCAGGGGACTCTAGAGCTGGCTCTAACTCAGACTTCTTGGGTCTCAGGACCCTCTATCTGCAGGGGGAGGGCCGGCTGGACTTCTCAGCATGGAATGCAGCCATTGGGGGCGCTGCTGGTGGGGGCGGCACAGGGCTGCAGGAGCAGCAGATGAGCCGGGGTGACATTCCCATCATCGTGGACGCCTGCATCAGTTTTGTCACCCAGCATGGTGAGTGGGCACTGGTTGAATCTGAGGCAGTGGGGGCAGAGAACAGCCACAGGGTTGGGGATCACCTGAAAGAGATTTGCCTCCAGATGCAGCAGCCTGGCACCAATGGGCCACACGACTCTTGGCTGGCTGCTTTGCTTTTCTGAGCCTTAGTTCCCTCATCTCTAAGGTGGGACTAGCAGTCCTGCTTTTCTAGGATAGTATGACAGTGAGATGATGCACATCACGCATGGAGTGCAGGGCCTGGCAGGTATTAGGTGTTCAGAGGTGTTCTGGGGCATGGGCATGGGGGTGAGAGCAGCACTGGAAATGGGACTGAGGATGTAGAGCCAGTGAACAGAGATGGGCAGCCATGAGGCACACGCCAAGCTGTACAGGCAGCAAAATCCCTAAAGGTCTAAGCAGAATTATTCTGTGTGAAAGATTTTCTAGGCATAAAATGCCAGCTGCACCAAGTAGTCTCTGGAACTCTTTGTGAGTTTTTGGCCTCTATTTTGTTCACCAACTTAAGCAAGGACCAAATAGGATCTATCTCTCCTATGAACCCTTTTTAGGAGATAGCAATTTTGAGAAGAAAAATTCATAGAAAAGGAAGGTACAAAGCCCTAGGTTCAATCCCTGGCATCAAAAACTAAAATAAATAAAATATAAAAAAGAGAATTAAAAAAGGGGGAGCAATAAAGGGGAAAAAAGGAAAAGAAAAGGCAGCTCTATGATCCTACAAAAGTTGTACTTACCAGCCATGAACAGTGGATAGTCAGTGGCTAATGACATTCTCCATACCTTGGCAGTAGCTTCCTTCAGTGACTTCCTCTATGCACTTTAGCTAGACCCTTATCCTCTTCTTAGCCTCCTTGTGTTCAAAGAAGGAATTCAGTCTGAGAACACAGTGAGAAGACCTTAGAGAAGGTATGTGGTCGAACCTTCCCCTTGAAGGTTCCTGCACCACTGTGTTCATTCCATAGACATTGGTTGAGCTATAATGTGCCACACAATGGGGCTATGGCAGTGGACAGGGAAGGTAGTAGGAAGTTCATAGACTAGTAGGACAGACAAGTAATAAAAAAACAAATATACCCGGGTGTGGTGGAGCATGCCTATAACCACAGCAACTCACGAGGCTGCAGTGGGAGAATTGTAAGTTTAAGGCCGCCCTCAACAACTTAGCAAGACCTTCAGCATCTTGATGAGACCCTGTCTCAAAATAAAAAATAAAGCTAGGTGCAGTGGTGCATGCCTGTAATCCCAGTGGCTCAGGAGGCTGAGACAGGAGAATCTATATCCAAAGCCAGCCTCAGCAATGGCGAGGCACTAAGCAACTCAGTGAGACCCTGTCTACAAATAAAATACAAAAATAGGGCTGAGGGTGCTGGGGTTGTAGCTCAGTGGTAGAGCACTTGTCTAGCATATGTGAGGCACTGGGTTCGATTCTCAGCACCACATATAAATAAATAAAGTCCATTGACAACTAAAAAAATTTTTAAAAGAATAGGGCTGGGGATGTGGCTCAGTGGTGGAGTGCCCCCAAGTTTAATCAAACAAACAAACATACAAGCTGGGCATGGTGGCGCACGCCTGTAATCCCAGCACTTTGGGAGGCTGAGACAGGAGAATCGCGAGTTCAAAGCCAGCCTCAGCAACAGCGAGGCGCTAAGCAACTCAGTGAGACCCTGTCTCTACATAAAACACAAAATAGGGCTGGGGATGTGGCTCAGTGGTTGAGTACCCCTGAGTTCAATCCCCAGTACCAAAAAACAAACAAACAAACAAAAAAACCCAACAAAAACAAACAAACAAATAAAATAAAATATAAAAAGGACTGGGGATGGGGCTCAGTGGTAAAGCACCCCTGGATTCAATCCTCATTATCAAAAAGAAAGAAAGAAAACAAATATAATCAGTTCTTATTTGCAGTTATGTTCTATAAAGCCACTGCAAACACTTGATTAATGTAGTACTGAATTATTGCCCCAAGGGAGGTACAGGTTTAGGTTCCTCTGAACTTCTGGTCACAACATTTTCATCAACCAATCAATTGAAACCTTGTTTTATGTGTTTTCTGTTTAAAGACACCTTATTTAATATATCTAGTTGATTCATTAACACTGAACTTGAGGCTGACAGCGGCATAACTCATACCTGAATTAAGTTTATGTAATACACACGAATATTTTCTGTAAGGCACATCATAGCATTCTTTCTTTGAAACACTAAACAGCATTTCAGCATTATACTTGGGGCCATGTTAAACAATGAAATCACCAAGAAAAAGCACAAAAAATGTGAAAAATGTGACTCTGACTATACCATGGAAACAACATATGTTTATAGTCTGAGACCTTAGCAAAGGAACATGTGCGTGGACAAGGCTCAAATTTCTACTCGGTGCACATTCATAAATGACTGTGAAAACACCAGAAGTACAGCTGACCCTCTGTCTGTGGGTTCTTCATCTGTGTACACAACCAACTAAAGACAAAATAACTGGAGAAAACAAAACTGAATCTGTATTGAATGTGTAGACTTTTTTTCCGTGTCATTATTCGGTAAGGAAGATAGCATAACAATTATTTACATAGTATTTTCATCATATTAGGTAATCTAGAGATGATTTCATGTACACAAGTCGGGCTGTGTAAATTGTATGCAAATATAACACCATTTTATATAAAAGACGAGCATCCGTGGATTTTGCGGGGGATGCTGGAATCAATCCTCCATGGATACAGAGGGACAACTTACTGATTTTTAGGGTTACAAATGAATTTTAGTGAGGAGAGAAATGCTCAAATACAGAATCTGAGGATAATACAGATTAACTATAGTGTGATTTCAGAGTACTATTTAAAGTGAGAGAAAGAGAGTGATGGGGATGAGCATGGTTGTCAAGGTCAGGGAGGGATTTTCTGAGGATAAAGACTCCAGTAGGGAGCTGAGAATCCAGACCACAGATGCACAGATTTCCTCCTCCTTGACCTCCCCAACCCCAATAATCTCATAACATGTAGCGGGGTCACAGATAGGCTGCTGGGTGGGTGGTGATATGTCTTTGCATAGTGGTGAACATATACTGCCAATTTTTTTCAGGGCTCAGGTTGGAAGGTGTATATCGAAAAGGGGGCGCTCGGGCCCGCAGCCTGCGGCTCCTGGCTGAGTTCCGGCGGGATGCCCGATCAGTGAAGCTCCGACCAGGGGAACACTTTGTGGAGGATGTCACTGACACACTTAAACGCTTCTTTCGCGAGCTTGATGACCCTGTGACCTCTGCTCGATTGCTGCCTCGCTGGAGGGAAGCTGCAGGTACTACCAAGATCCCTAAGAACCAAGACTCTCCTAGGATCTCCAACCTCTCCCACCAGAATCCATGAGACTCTCTGGTGGGATTGGGCAGCCAGCCGCACAACACTCCCCAACCTGGAGGGTCATCCAGAAGACTTGGCTCAGGGGAGGTCCTTTGGGTTTGTCTCCGTAAAATCTCCCCCTGCACTCCAGCCACTATTCTCTCTTCCCGAATCCTTCTCCATTCCACCTCCAGAACTGCCTCAGAAGAATCAGCGCTTGGAGAAATACAAAGAAGTGATTGGCTGTCTGCCTCGGGTCAACCGCCGCACACTGGCTACCCTCATTGGGCATCTTTATCGGTCAGTACGGCCTGGCCTTCTGCAGGATCCCTTCCTGACCCTTTGTAACCTCAGCCGAAATCTACAATTTCATTTATTCTCTCATTTCACAAACAGTTGTTAAGGGAAGGTGTTGGATCATTAAGGTTCAGAGAATGAATTTGGGGTCAGGCAGATTTAGGTTTTATTCTCCCATCATTCTAGCTGTGTGACTTTGGGTGAGTTATTTGTTCTCTCTGAGCTTCAGTTTCCTCATTTTATAAGGAAGATGATTTAAGGAATAGTATCCATCTCATAGGCTAAGTGAGAGTTAAATGTGAAATTCTTAGTATAGTATCCGCATATAGTAAGCTTTCAGAAATGATTAGCAATTAACATTATTTTGTTGTATTAATCAGAATTACAGAGATGAATAAGATTTAGATCTACCTTTACCAGTCTGTTGGGGGGGATGTCTTTGAGAAATTCAGAGGTGAATCCCTGGCTGTGTTATACAATATTTAATAGATTGGCCAACTATAGGTCCATTGCCAAATCCAGCCTGCTGCCTACTTTTCTGAATAAAGTTTGTATAAAGGCATAAAGCCACACCCATTCATTTATATATATTTTTTATGGCTCTCTTTGCACTACAACAGCAGAGTTGAGGAGCTACAACAGACAATAAATGGCCAGAGAGCCTAAAATATGTACTATCTGCCCTTTACATAAAGTGTTTGTTGCCAGCTACAGTGGCACACTCCTATAATCCCAGCAACTCAGGAGGCTGAGGCAGGAAGATCACATATTTAAGGCCAGCCTTGGCAACTTAGCAAGACCCTGTCTCAAAATGAAAAGGACTAGGGATGTAGCTCAGTAATAAAGTACTCTGGGTTCAATCATTCATGCCTTAGTTGTCTCTCCCTAGACTGTGAGCTCCTTGAGGCCAGTAACTGCTGTATCTCAAGAGCTTAGGCTAGGGTCTAGCATATAGTAGGGCTCAATAAGTGTTTGCCAAATGAATAGATGGATTGGTGAAGGGCTATATGAGCTGCATTCCTCATGACCCTAGCACCCCTCTGCAGGGTGCAGAAATGTGCAGCTCTAAACCAGATGTGCACGCGGAACCTGGCCCTGCTGTTTGCACCTAGTGTGTTCCAGACAGATGGGCGGGGTGAGCATGAGGTGCGGGTGCTGCAGGAGCTCATCGATGGCTACATCTCTGTCTTTGATGTAAGGCTTCCTGATCCCTGTCCTACAATCTCTTTCCCTTACCTCTGTAGGACCCAGAGACTCCATCCTGCCCACCCTCAACAAACATTATCTCAGCCCATTGGTGCCCTTCTGCATTGTGAATCACCTCCCAGAGCTCTGAGCCTCTTTTCTCCCATAATATCCTCAACATCCCTACCCAATTGGTTCTTAGCTCTTTAGGCTTTCAACCCTTTTATTCAGGCCCCCCCTGGCCTTGAGGTTTGTCTTGCTTTCCTCCTTTCCCAGCATCACCCACACTAAAGTTTTGGCTCTTTCACAGATTGATTCTGACCAGGTAGCTCAGATTGACTTGGAGGTCAGTCTTATCACCACCTGGAAGGATGTGCAGGTAACTTGCCCTGACCTTAGACTCCTAAGTGGGGCAGAAGGGGACATCAAGATAGGAAGGTGACCTGTCCAGTAGAGGAAGTTTCCTTTTAGCCTGTTCTTCTGCACATGGGCCCTCAGTTCTTTGTGAGACAAGGAAAACCCAAAAGGGAAGTACTCTGGGCAGTGGGTTTGCTTAGGTTTGCTCTACTCATTATACCCTGAGGATTCTTGGTATAATGGTAGCAGCAGTACCTTACTTCTAAGTGTAGATCCAGGGAAGAGTTAATAAAGTCAATAGAGTCAGACTAAGCAGTAAGAACAATAAATACTTAGTAAACATCAGTCAAGAATTTTTTACATTCCAAGTAGCTTTAATCTCATTGTAGTATCACACAATTCTGTGAAGTAGGTAGTCTCATTTTTCCAAATAAAGAACTGAGGTTCAATAATGGATATGGTGGCACATGCCTGTAATACCAGTGTCTCAGAAGCCTGAGGCAGAAGGGTCACCAGCTTCAGCAACTTAGTGAGACCCTGTCTTAAAATAAAAAAATAAAAGGGCTAGGGATGTAGTTCAGTGGTAAAGTGTCTCTGGGTTCAATCCCTAGTACTGTAGATAGATAGATAGATAGATAGATAGATAGATAGATAGATAGATAGATAGATAGATAAAGAACTGAGGCTCAGAGAGGCACTTGTTCAAGGTCACACTGTAGTGAGTGGCAGAGCTGGAATCCAGGCAGTCTGACTCCTCTCAACCACTGTGCAACATTGCCTTGGGTAGCACTGTATACAGCCAAAAATATGGTTTCCTTACTCCTTTTTTCGGGGGGTGGGGTGGGGGGACTAGGGATTGAATCCAGGGGCACTTAACCATTGAGCCACATCCCCAGCCATTTTTTTTTTTTTTTTGTATTTTATTTAGAGACAGAGACTCACTGAGTTTCTTAGGGCCTTGCTAAGTTGCTGAGGGTGGCTTTGAATTCTTGATCCTCCTGCCTCAGACTCCTAAACTGCTGAGCACCACCATGCCTGGCTTTCTCACTTCTTTTGGGGGTTAGGGTTGGGAGACCTCTGTGGGAGGAGATGCATATGAGGCAACATGAAGAAGCTTCTAACTTTGGTGATTTTGTATCCTCTTGCATCCTCCTAACCTATTGTGTCTTCCTTTATCCTTCCCTCAGCTATCCCAGGCGGGAGACCTCATCATGGAGGTTTATATAGAGCAGCAGCTTCCAGACAACTGTGTCACCCTGAAGGTCAGACCTGAAGGGAATGGGTGGCAGATGAGAGGATGGTGGTGGACAAGGGCAATAGCTTGATCTGCATGGGTTCTCTGCTCTTGCCTGGATTAGGTGTCCCCAACACTGACTGCTGAGGAGCTGACTAACCAGGTACTGGAGATGCGAGGGACGACAGCAGGGACAGACTTGTGGGTGACATTTGAGATTCTTGAGCATGGAGAGCTTGGTAAGTATGACCCTGTGTGTGCACGCACTTGCGCATGGTCATGTGGTTAAGGTCATCAATGACTTCTGTGTTATGAAATACAATGAACACTGTACTCATCTGCTCACCCTGTGAGGAGACATTCAACACAGTTGACCCACTCCCTCTTTCTCAGTACTCTTGTATCTTGGCTTTAGTGAATCCCACAAGCTCTTGGTTTTCCTTCTACCTCAAAGAAGGCTTCTCTTCCCTCTTTTGCCTAGACTCCAAGTGTTAGAAGGACACAGGCTCGAACCTGGGCCCTTTCTTCTTCTCTATCTACATCTCTCCTTGGATGAGCTCCCATGGCTTTACTTGCCATTAATAAGCTGATACCCCAATTTTTATCTCTGGCCCAGACCTCTCCTCTGACCCCAGACTCACACATCCAATGGCCTACTTGACACTACACTTCTTGCAAGCATCTCAAATTTAAATGTCTAATACTGAACTAGATTCATAGCCCCCTCCCCTAACAAAAAATCCAAGCTATTTTCTGTTTTTTTTCCCCAACTCAGTAAGTAGCACCACAATTCACCCAGTTTATTAAGGGCAGGAACCTGGGAATCCTCTGAGACTTCCTTTTCCTTCATCTTCACACACAGCCCACCAAATAGTCCTGTGGATTCCATTTGAATCAATTGCTTCTCTCCCTCTCCACCATCCTAGTTGAAGTTACCATTATTTTTCTGCCTCCCAATATTAATCACTAAAATGTATGGCCCCAGAAAGGGAGTAGCTAGACAAGGTTCCATTCTTACCTCCCTACAATCCATTTTCTGCACAGCAGCCAAATGAACACTTCAAGCATAAATCAGATTGTGTCATTCTCCTGGTTGAAACCTTCCCGTGGTTTCCCACTGAACTTAAAATAAAATTCAAAGTCCTTATCATGGCCCACAGACCCTGCATGTCTGCTCCTGCTTATTTCCCAGAGTGCATCTCACGTCACCTGTCCTCTTATCTGTCCTCTTTGCTGTTTAGTTCCCCAAATACATATTTCCTGACTTATGGCCCTTGTTCTTACGACATGGTCTTAGCATGGCTTGCTCTTCCTAATCCTTCAGCTCGCTGAGTCTCATCTTGAAATGCAACTTCTGAAAGGCCTTGCCTGACTACCCTATCTCCATTGCTGCCCTGTTAAACTCTCTCTCTCTGCTTATTGTTTCTTTCAAAGCATTTATTGGTCTGCAGTTATTTGGCTCGCCTACCTCTTTGTTCCTAGGCTGTGGCTTTGTGAAGGCAGGCATGTATATAATGTTCACTACTGTATCCAGGGCTGGCACAGTGCCTGGCATAGTATTAATGCTAAAACCCATATCTATGGCTGGAAAGTTGAATAGGTGAGTGAACGAATGACTGCTGGGAGATGAGTTGGGGACTCCAGGCTTTGGATGGATATTCTGATTGATACCTGCCCCCACTATGTTCCTTTAGAGAGGCCACTGCATCCCAAGGAAAAGGTCCTAGAGCAGGCCCTGCAATGGTGCCAGCTCCCAGAACCCTGCTCAGCCTCCCTGCTCCTGAGAAAAGTCCCCATGGCCCAGGCTGGCTGCCTCTTCACAGGTGAACCTCCTTCCTCAGCCCAGCATTCCCCAGGCCTCTTCCCCAGGCCTCTTCCCCAGGACTCTCCACCCAGTATAACCTATCTGTGCCCAGGTGTCCGGCGTGAGAGCCCCCGGGTGGGGCTATTGCGATGTCGTGAGGAGCCACCCCGCTTACTGGGAAGTCGCTTCCAGGAAAGGTTTTTTCTGCTGCGTGGCCGCTACCTGCTATTGCTCAAGGAGAAGAAGGTGAGGCCCTGGTACTAGATGGGTGGGATGCTGAGTGGCCATGTAGCTGGAACCATAAATATACTCTAACTCTTCATCCTGTATTCTCACCAGTCTCTTTTGCTTCCCTGATGACTTCTCTGACTCTGTGATCACATGCCCCAATGTTTCCATGACCTCTTGACCTCATTAACCATGACCTTCTCCTCATATCTCAGCTTTACTCACTGTTCATATTCTCAGAGCTCTAAACCAGAACGAGAGTGGCCTCTGGAAGGTGCCAAGGTCTACCTGGGAATCCGTAAGAAGTTAAAGCCTCCAACACCGTGAGTTTTCTTCCCTAACCCACACTTCTAGGGCCTTACTGCCACCATCCCGCTGGCCTTAATGGTCACCCAATCACTGGTCTCCTTTGCCTCCCAGGTGGGGCTTCACATTGATACTGGAGAAGATGCACCTGTGAGTAACCCCTGACCTGGCTTCTCCTCTGGCCCAGCCCAGCATCTTGTCACCTTTCCTCCTCCTTTCCTTCCATCATCCTCCATACCTACAGCTATGAATCCTTCTCTCCCCTAAATCCACTCTAATCACCCACAGCTACTTGGCTTGCACTGATGAGGATGAGATGTGGGACTGGACCACTAGCATTCTTAAAGCCCAGGTGAGAGGAAGGAAAAGGCGGAGGGCTGGTTCTCTGTCCCCTGACCCCCTGATACCTCTCAGTACCTCCCAAGTCCACCAGTACCAACTGCTCACACTCTCACCAGCACGATGACCAGCAGCCAGTGGTCTTACGACGCCATTCCTCCTCCGACCTTGCCCGTCAGAAGTTTGGCACTATGCCCTTGCTGCCCATCTGTGGGGATGACAGTGGAGCCACTCTTCTCTCTGCCAATCAGACCCTGGTGAGACTGCCTCCCCCATCCTGCCCTAACCCCCGCCTGATCCCTGCCCTTACCCTTGTCACACTGCAGGAGGAGTGGTGTGCCTGCTAGCCTGGTGCCCCTCTCTGCTCACTGTGACTGTCCACTCTACCTTCTCTGTGCCCCTACTCCCCACCCCCACCTCCTGTTACCAGGCCTCACTGTGTCTCTGTGTCTCTCCCTCCCCTCATCCCCACCCACTTGTACCCAGAGGCGACTACACAACCGGAGGACCCTGTCCATGTTCTTTGTGAGTACTGTGCCTGCTCCAGCTATGTGCCTGCCAGCTCTGTGTTTCTCTGTGTTGCCAAAGCCCTGGGTGTTCTGTGTCTGATCTGATGCAGGTTATCAGGGTGTATGTGTATGAAAGAGAGCCAACAAGCCAGCATAAATGAGGAGAATGAGGGATGGTAAGATGTGGTGAAGAAAGGAGAAAGTGGTCATAGAATTTGAGAACTAGAAGGAGAGTGGTTAAGTGAATGCATTTTGGAGACAGACCTGAATTTAAGCCGCACCACTAGCCTTTTCTTACTGTGTGATTCTGGGCAACTTAACCCCTCTATACCTCAGTTCACTTTTCTGCTGTGTAAGCCACTGCACAGTGTTTTTCCAAAATCATAAATACCAAGTATTTAGCAACATCTGGTCCCAAGAGTGCAATAATGTTATTGATTAATAATCCTGTAACACAGCTGGCTGTGGTGGCTCACGCCTGTGATTCCAGCCACTCAGGAGGCTGATTGATATAGGAGGATCACAAATTCAAGGACAGCATGGGCAACTTAGGAAGACCATGTCTTAAAATAAAAATAAAAAGGGTTGGGGGTGTGACTCAGTGGTAGAGCACTTGCCTAGTATATTCAAGGCCCTGGGTTCAATCCCTAATAACACACACACACACACACACACACACACACACATCCAGTAACTCTAACTCTATGCCTTCTCCCTGCCTGCTCCATTTCCATACAGCCCATGAAGTCATCCCAAGGGTCTGTGGAGGAGCAAGAAGAGCTAGAGGAGCCTGTGTATGAGGAGCCAGTGTACGAGGAGGTAGGGGCCTTCCCTGAGCTCACTAAGGACACCTCTACTTCCTTCTCCACCACGCGGGAGTGGACAACCAAGCCAGAGACCCCCTTCACCAGCCAGAAGTCCTTTGATCAACCCCTTCTTTCCAAGACAAGCACCCTGGGCCAAGAAGAGAGGCCACCGGATCCCCCTCCAGGGCCCCCTTCCAAGAGCAGTCCCCAGGCACAGGGGTCCCTGGAGGAGCAGCTGCTTCAGGAGCTCAGCAGCCTCATTCTGAGGAAGGGAGAGACCATTGCATGCTCAGGAAGCACTTCCCAATCATCCAGCCCCCAGCCACCCAGCCCCATCAGTCTTGAAATACAGATGCCCAGCTTCCCCACCCAGTCTTCCTGTACTTCCAGTCAACCCTCCAGCCAGCCCCTCACATGATCCTCTGAACAGCATCTGAGGGGATAGGTACCCAGAGGAGGACCTAGGCTCTTACCATAGGAGATACGACTGGGAGCTTCTTTTGCCCTGGCTGGAAAGATTCTAGAACCCAGTGCACTGGAAGAGGCACTGGAGGACCCTGGAGACTCTGTGTCTCAGGGCAGATCAAGGCCCCATCCTGGGCCTCAGTCTGTTTATCTGTACCATGAAGACACTGAAATAAGGAGAGCAGTGAACAATAAGCTGTAAGCTCCATATATTTTCCTTCAACAAGGGCAGCTCCTGCTTTATATATTTGATAGGTAGGGATTCTGTGAGAGATTTGGGATAAAAGAATGGTTTTACTGCATTAAAGAAAAAACAGGTTTGGAAGCCAGCCTGGATGATGTCCAAGTCTATTCTATCCCACTTCCTACATTCTGGGACTATCCTGAAGCCCTGGAGTGGGGAAATTGATTTGGGCTGGGAGCTGGGGCAAAGGGGAGCCAAGAAAGGATGGGTCACTATTAATAAATCTTGGAACCAAATGGCTAAAAGAATGATCTTTTATTCATTCATTCAACAACTATGTATTGAGCACCTAGTTGGTGCCAGGTCTGGGAATATAGTACGAACAAAACAAATAGGGTCCCTGCTCTTATGGAGCCTCCACTGTGGAGGGAAAACAGAAAATAGAAAATGCACAAACAAATATGTGGACAAGTGAGTTTAGTGCTGTGAAGAAAATAAACTTAATGATGAGCTTGAGAGTGAGTGCAGAGGTAGCCTTTACACTGGATAAAGGGAGAAGGGCTCTGTGAGAAGCTGAAACAATGGTAAGAGGCCAGATAAATAGAGTGCTGCAAGAAGGAGCTTTGGAGAGTGCAAATAGCACTTTCAGTGGGCAGAGACATGGCCTGGTGTGAAGGGCAGCAAGGAGGCTGGAAGACAGTGAGTGGGCAGGAGGAGAGCACCAGCTAAAGTGGGAAAAATCAGCAGGAGCCCAATCATCATAGCTTTGTAGGCCATGGATTTGATTGGATTTCAGGCATTTGGATTTTGTTTTGAAGCAAATGTGTTTTAAGCAAGAAAAGGATGAGATTTTATTTCCCCACTTAAAAAAAAAAAAAAGAAAGTCAATCACTGGCTACTGTATGAACAGTGGGTTATACAAGGAAGCTTGTAAGCAAAGAGTCCAGATATTAGACCAGAAAATGGAGTAGGATGGTGGTCTTAGAAACTGAGGGAAGTGAATCAATAGTACTGTGGGGTTTTTCGTCTTTTAAAATGGAAAACATAGGACTTGCTGATGGATGTGGGGGTAGGAGAAAGGGCATACTGACTTCCTAACTGGAAGGAATGTGGTGCCATTGAATATAATTACGTGGGGAAGGATCAGGTTGAAGGGGTATTTAAAAATTTTGTGGTACCTTTTTGATACTAGAGAAAGTGTCAGTGATAGCTGAATATGTGAGCCTGTAGTTTCGAGCCATGTCAGGGATGTGGGGACCAGGACATGGGCCAAGGCGGCTTAGTTGAAAGGATGAGGAAAAGGGATAAGGATCCTCAAAAAGCAGTGCTACGGCTGGGACCTCTTTGGCAGAGTCTGGAAGGAAGACCCTAAAAGTTACAGGCTTTCTGGGCCATAAGGCCCCACGTGCATCTCCTAAACTTACGTCCCTTCGCTGTATCTGTCGGTGTCCCGTGGGGGCCAGGTTGCACCTGCCTTTTCCTTTGGGTCTGTTTCCTTTTTGGCTCCAGGCATCTTTCTCATCCTTCTCTCGCTGGCTTTTCCAGTTCAGCAGGAATCAGGAAAAGGTCTGGAACCAGCCCTGTCTCCCTTCGTCAGACATATCTTCGCTCAGGAGTCCAATGACTCAGTTTCCCTGGTCAACTACTGAGTTCCTCGCCATTCCTCACCCTTAACCGCGGGGACTGGTGACATGCGTATGTAAATGAATGACTTAGAAATAATTACAGGCTGAATCAGTGGCTACACTAGAAATAAAACCCAGGCGTCTTGACCCAGAAACCCGGGGTTCTCCCTACACCCCAGCGGACGCAGCGTCGGCCCCGCGGCCCAGACTCCCGGGGTATTCGCAGCAATAACAGAGGTTCATCTCCTCCGCGGCCCCCACCGGCTTCCGCGCCCTGCGCGCAGCTCGATACGGCGTAGGCGGAGCGAGGGCGGAGCCGGGTCATGCCTGGGGCGGGGCCTCTCCGTGGGCGGGTCTTTGTCCAGTTCCGGAGTTGAGTCGCTAGCTGCCTTGGCCAGGGCAGAGATGCAGCCGCCGCCCCGAAAAGTGAGATTGGCCCGCGAATGGGGACTCCTGGCGGTCTGGGGGAGCAGAGGGAGCCCAGGGGATAACTGACTCCGGGTAGAAGACCGGGAGCGGGAAGGGGTCAGAGCCCAGCCCTGAAGGAGGAAACAGCTCAGCCCCTCCCCGACCCCGCCCCCTCACCGCTCCCTGTGCGGAGTGTTTTTTAGGTCTCCACGCTTGGGGTCTTCAACCTCTCCTAAATCCTACAGGTTAAGCCCGCGCAGGAGGTGAAGCTTCGCTTTCTGGAGCAGCTGAGCATCCTTCAGACCCGGCAGCAGAAGGAGGCCGATCTGCTGGAGGACATCAGGTAGCCCCTGACCCTTCATTTTCACTTACCCCCACCTCTGCTATAGCGCATACCTCTCCTCCCCCAACATGTATCTCCCGGGTCGGGGAGAGGGGCAGGAGGTAAGAGCTCTCCAACCTACATATTCAGGGCCCTCATTCTAGGCCTGCCTCTCCAGATACAAGAAATAAACAGGGACCCTCCTTCAAACCCTTTGACTCCACATCACTCTCCCCATGGCTCACCATCAAGATTAGGGCAGAATCCCCTCCCTCTCCCAGACCTGTTGGAAAGCTGGAGAACACCATACCCAGGCCCCCATCAGTCCTTACCTCCAAGCCCACAGATGGTTCTCCAGGGGTGGAGAACAACCTGGGGGCTCTGAGCAATGAGGCTGTCCTGTGTTGCAGCTGCCCGAGGTGATCTCAAGGACTGTCTCTTCTGTCCCATTCCCTCTGGGTCTAGCCACACTATAGGATGGCTCCCCTTTTTTTCCTGCCCAGGTAGAGGAGAGGATTGAGGGTGGTAAAACAGGACCAAACAATCACCCTCACCCCACCCCCAATCTCCACAGATCTTACAGCAAGCAGAGGGCAGTCATTGAACGGGAGTATGGGCAGGTACGGGACTCTTCTATGGACTTTCCCTCTTGTTTTAGCCTCCTTTACACCACCAGCAATGTCCCTCCCTTACTGTGGTCAAGAACAAATGCCTAGAGTCAGGAAGACTTGTAGCAAACCTCTGATGTGCTACTTACTAATTGTGTGACCTTGGACAAGTTACAAGTTACTTTACATTTCTTGGCCTCAGTTTTCTTCTCTGTAAAATGGGAATGATAATAATACCTTACCTTTGTGTAGGGTTGTTGTAAGGATTAAATAAGATAATGAATGTAAGGCACTTGGCAAAGTAAGTGATACATATTTTGTATCCAAGAATGGTATTATTATACTCTGGTCCTGTATTCTCCCAGTTGGGGTGGGTCTTCGAAAGAACTGGGCTTGTGATGGCTTTCTCACCAGGCACTCCAGAAACTGGCTGGGCCATTCCTGAAGAGGGAAGGGCAACGCAGTGGGGAGATGGACAGCAGGTGGGTCTAATGGAGGGGGAGAGGTGCAGGGGCCAAAAAGTGATGGGATGCTTAGCCTTGGAGACCTGTGGGGATGAAGGCCTAGTGAGGGAGGAGAGCACGTGAGCTGCAGGTAGGGCTGACACAGCAGGAGAGAAGCTGACCCAGCAAGGACACTGTGGGTGGGGGCGGAGGGCAGGAGTGATCCTGTGGCTGAGCTAATGGGCTGATCGATTGATGGGCTCCCAGACAAGTGGGGGAAGGAAAGCACTCTGTCTCTCATGGTGTTGGTGGGGGGTCTGATGAAGCTATGGAGTGCTCCCCTCTTCAACACAGACCTTCTCTGGGGAGGGGCAGGACAGTGTTTGGTGCCTGGCGCTGCTTGCTGGATGCCACCGTGGCTGGGGGCCAAACCCGGCTCCAGGCGTCTGATCGATACCGTGACCTAGCGGGGGGCACAGGGCGGAGTGCCAAGGAGCAGGTGCTTAGGAAGGTATGGCTCAGTGGATGGGGTGAAGGAAGAGCTGGCTTGGCACTGGAGGCAGTCTGGGTCAAGATTTTCTGTGTCCATGCCTCTAGGGAACAGAGAGTCTGCAGAAGGCACAGGCAGAGGTGCTGCAGTCTGTCCGGGAATTGAGCCGAAGTAGGAAGCTGTATGGGCAACGGGAGCGTGTATGGGCCTTGGCACAGGAGAAAGCAGCTGATGTCCAGGCCAGGTGGGCTCATGAATACTTAGTAGGCCCAAGGTTGGGGTACGGGGAGGTATGGGATGGAGTCAAGGCATCAAAGCTGGGCCTGACACCTATTCCTCTCCCATACTTGCACAGGCTGAACCGAAGTGATCATGGAATCTTCCACTCTCGGACCAGTCTCCAGAAACTAAGTGCTAAGGTTCGGGGGATGAGGGCCTGGTAGGGGCAGAGGGCCCTAGTGGTTTGAAATCTAGTGTCATAAGTATAAGAGCCTGGTTGGATCCAGGCTCCCCTACTTCTTAGGTGGTTGACCAAGGTTAACTTATTTCTCTGAGACTCATTTTCTTTACCTGCACAATGGAAATAATACCTTTCTTTTGGCTCCTTTTATATGTATTTATTGAGGACTTCTGTGTACTAGGCACTGTTCTGCCCCCTGGGGATATACTTAGGAACATGACCAGTGGAGTAATCGCCCTCACAGCCTGGTTGAGGGAGATAGAGTATGTAAACAATCAGATGAAGATGGAAATAAAACAAGGTGCTATGATGAATGGTAACAAAGGGGTGAGATTTAGAGAGAAGACCTCTTTGAACAAGTGTCCTGAGTGTCAAGAAGGAGCCAGCCGTGAAAGATCTAGAGAAAGAACATTCCAGAGAGAGAGGAATGGTGAATGGAAAGGTCCTGAGGTGGGCTTAAGGAACTGAGAGAAGGCCAGTATGCCTGGAGCTCTGTAAGGGGACAGCACTTAAAAAGAAGCCAGAGAAGTTGCAGGGCCAACTCATGTTGGACCCAACAGACCACTATAGGGCAGCTTGGATCTTATTTAATTTAATTTAATTAATTAATTAATTTATTTATTTAGTACTGAGGATTGAACTCAGGGGCACTCGACCACTAACCACATCCCCAGCCCTATTTTGTGTTTTATGTAGGGACAGGGTCTCGCTGAGTTGCTTAGCACCTTGCCATTGCTGAAGCTGGCTTTGAACTTGCGATTCTCCAGTCTCAACCTCCCAAAGTGCTGGGATTACAGGCTTGCGCCACCGTGCCCAGCTGGATTTTATTTTAGATATATATAGAAGCCACTAGAGGATTCTAAGCAGGAGTTTTATGTGAAATTTTTAGTATAGTACCAGGCACACAGTAAATCTTCAATAATGTAAGAATTCATTTTGGATCTAGGTTCTGGGTTTGCCTTGAATCCAGGGCTCTCTGTTGACAACTATTTTTCCCTCTCAGCTGTCTGCCCAATCAGCCCAGTATTCCCAGCAGCTGAAAGCAGCCCGCAATGAGTACCTGCTCAACTTGGTGGCCACCAACGCCCACCTTGACCACTACTACCAGGAGGAACTGCCAGCTCTGCTCAAGGCCAGTCCTTACCCAGATTACTCCTACCCCTCGGCAAGTGGGGAGGGTCCCTGTGCTTCCACTCCCCATGAGGCTGGCTGGTGCCAGGGACCTAACCTGTTTAGAGTGGTAGAAGATATATACTTGGGTTCTGGTTGCCTTATATCATATAGGCAGCCACTTAACTCCTTTGAACCTCATATTTCTCATCAAGGTCAACCCCAGTTCTGCCCACCTTATAATACTAATGAGGTTCAAGGAAGAAAATGGATGTGAAAGTAGTTTTTAAACTGTTAAAAGGAGCTGTGGTTATAGCTCAGTGGTAGAATACTAGCCTAGCATAGCCACTGACATCCTGTCTTCTCAGACAACATCCCCTCTATTCCTCTTTCTGATGGGGAGGGGGAAGTGAGGAGGCAGAGAGTGGACACAATTGTTTGGGGTTTAATACTTAATACTACAAAAAATAAATTGGTAAGTGGTGTACATACATGAGAGCCTATAATTAGAAGCAGTAATGTCTTACTCCTCTCTTTCCCATCCTTCATGTCCATCCCCCACCCAAACTTGGACAGTGAGCTTGCTCTGTAGTAGAGGCCTGAGGGAAAGGAATCTTGGGGTTCTCTCCAGGCCCTGGTCAGTGAGTTGTCGGAACACTTGAGGGACCCTCTGAACTTACTGAGCCGTACTGAGCTGGAAGCTGCAGAGATGGTCTTGGAGCATGCCCGCCTTGGGGGGCAGGCAACCTCCCAGGTGAGGGTTAGGGGCTGTGAGATCTCCCTTAGAGGTCCTTTTAATTCTTCTTTCTCAGTACAGACCTCCCCATTACATGTCTGTCCCTTTTCTTCTCATCTTGTCCTTCTTCTTCTAAGAGGTGCTGGGGACAGACAGGGTTGGAGAGAGGGCCAGTGAGTGGGCCACCATGTCTTTGCCCTCAGGTAAACTGGGAACAGGATGTGAAGCTGTTTCTTCAGGAGCCTGGAGTCTTTTCCCCTACCCCACCTCAGCAGTTTCAACCAGCAGGGGCTGATCAGGTGAGACTTCTCTGCTGGTTAAAACCAAGCCAAACATAAATGAGATTTTGGTTTAGGCCTCCTGTCCCATTATCTTGTCCTGGTACTAACTCAGAATACCAGTTCACCTCCCTTTCACCAGGACATAAAAACACACCCCATTCCGCCATTCAGTCACCTCACTTCCTCTTTCTTCCACCTGTCCCTCAACTTGGATTCTGTTCCTGGGACTCTATGTGCTTGTGTCCATACGAATGCATATCAGTGTCCACAGACACAGACATGTGCCCCCACCTTTGTCCTTGTCCTTGGAGTTCAAGATAAAAAGAGGTAGAAGGAGGAATCTGAAGAGAAGGATGATCTCAGGTATTCCTCATATCACCCCTGACCCATTCAGGTGTGTGCCTTGGAGAGGGGAACAGGAGGTATGGCTGGGGAGAGTGGCCTAGAGAAAGAGATCCAGCGCTGGACAAGCCGAGCTGCTCGAGACTACAAGATCCAGCACCATGGGCATTGGGTGAGGTGGGGTTGCAGGTGTTGTGGGTGGGCAAGAATTACTAAAGATGGGGATCCTGGAGATATTGGGGGTGTCATGGGACAGCAGACAGGATGGGAAGGAAGGGCACTTTAGCATAATAATGACTTAGTAATTAAGAGCAGTTTTTGGAGCGAGGCTGACCTGGGTTCAAATTCTCTTCTGTTGCTTCTGAGTTTTGTAATCTTGGGTAAGGGAATGACTTCACCTCTCTGGATTTCAGTTTCCTCATCACTACAGTGGAGCCAATACTAGCACCCATCTTACAGGGAAGATTAAATGACATAATGCAAGTGATGCAACTAGCAAGGTACCAGGCCCAGAGTAAATTCTGGCCCACAGTATCGCCACCCACCCCTGTCTTCCCCACCAGGTGCTGCAGCGACTGGAGCAGAGGCGGCAGCAGGCACCAGAGCGGGAGGCCCCAGGCATAGAACAGCGACTACAGGAAGTAAGGGAGAGCATCCGTCGGGCACAGGTGAGGCACAGCCCTAGGCTTAGATCCACTAAGATTCTATCTCCTCAGCAATACCCCCTCCATTCCTCTTTCTGATGGGGAGCAGGAGAGAAGGTGGCAGAGGTAGACACAATTGGCCAGGCTCTACTAACTCCCTTCCGCCTCATGCCAGGTGAGCCAGGTGAAGGGGGCTGCTCGGCTGGCCCTGCTGCAGGGGGCTGGCCTGGATGTGCAGCACTGGCTGAAGCCAGCCATGACCCAGGCCCAGGATGAGGTGGAGCAGGAGCGACGGCTCAGCGAGGCTCGGCTGTCCCAGAGGGACCTCTCCCCGATGGTGAGCTCCTCTCCAATCCTAGCTGCCCATACCCAGGAAAATAAAGCTCCCCAGTGGAAGGCAGGCTCTCTAAAATGAGATGACAACGGTATTTAACTCAGAGGGTCATTGTGTGGCTTAGATGAGACCATTTATATGTCTTTGCATGATTTCTGGCATAGAGAATCCTCAATAAACTTTTATTATGAGTATAAAATGATGGTTAAGAACTCAAGTTCTAGCCAGGCACAGTGGCACACACCTGTAATCCCAGCTACTCAGGAGGCTGAGGCAGGAGGATTGTAAAGTTTGAGGCCAGCCTCAGCAACACAGTGAAAGCCTATCTCAAAAAATAAAAAGGGCTGGGGATATAACTCAGTGGTAAAGTACCCCTGGGTTCAATCCCAGTACCAAAACAAAACAAAACAAACTTAGGTTCTGGGAGTATTCTGTAAATGGTTTGAATATTAGCCACTCTACTTCCAGGCTGTGTAATCTTAGAAAGTGACTTGACTTTTCTGAGTCTTAGTTTCTTTAAAAATAAAAAGAGGTTAATAGTTATGCAAATTATGAAGATTAAGTGAAACAACAGATGTGAGATAGTTAACATGTCTTGGGTATACTTTTTTTTTTTCCTACGGGGAATTGAACTCAGGGGCACTCAACTACTGAGCCACATCCCCAGCCCTATTTTGTGTTTTATGTAGAGACAGGGTCTCACTGAGTTGCTTAGCGCCTCGCAGTTGCTGAGGCTGGTTTTGAACTCATTGATTCTCCTGTCTCAGCCTCTCAAAGTGCTGGGATTACAGGCATGCGCCACCATGCCCAGCTTCCTGGGTATACTTTAAGCACTCAGTTGCTGTAACTCTGCTGTTATTTAGTATCATCCTGCTCTGTGGTTATTTTTTTTAAATTTTGTTTTTTAGTTATATATGGACACAATACTTTTATTTATTTTTATACGGTGTTGAGGATTGAACTCAGTGCCTCACACATGCTAGGCAAGTGCTCTACCACTGAGCTACAATGCCACCCCCTCTGTGGTGATTTTGGTTGTGAGGTGTGATGATTGGTTCAGGGGTACTACCTTGGAGGAGGATCCCTGGTGTCCTTTACAGGTAGGATGGAGAAGAGGGCCCCGTAATGATGTCTGTCCTCTGTCCTTCTCCAGGCTGAGGATGCTGAGCTTTCTGACTTTGATGAATGTGAGGAGGCAGGGGAGCTCTTTGAGGAGCCTGCCCCACCAGCTTTAGTTACCAGGCCTTTCCCCTGCCCTGCACATGTGGTATTTGGCTATCAGGTATGAATGGGAGTGGGGACTTCATATGGGTAAACCATAAAGGTCAGCCAAATCCTGAATCCTTCCTTGTGGGGCTTAGGCAGGGCACGAGGATGAACTAACCATCATGGAGGGTGAGTGGCTGGAGGTCGTAGAGGAGGGAGATGCTGATGAATGGGTCAAGGTATGTATGGGACCCTGGGGTTTGATCTTGGGTTGGGGGCAGTGGGAGGACTTCTCTTTGGCTCACAAGTATCTACCCAGGCAAGCTGGAAACATAAGTAAAGAGCCAAGGCCATGGACTGCTGAGGCAAAACTGACACCTGTTCACATTGTTGGGTGAGCAGGCTCGGAACCAGCATGGTGAGGTAGGCTTTGTTCCTGAGCGGTATCTCAACTTCCCGGATCTCTCCCTTCCTGAGAGTGGTTGTGACAGTGACAATCCCTCGGGTGTAGAGCCCACAGGTAAGAAAGGCAAAATCTGGGCCTATAGATCCTGGGTATGGATATGAATTATTGGGTGGTTATGGTTCTGGGGTGTCATGGTCCTAGGGTACTTCCACCCATTTCCTTCTTTCACCATCTCTCCTGGACTCCTACAGCATTCCTTGCCCGCGCACTGTATAGCTACACTGGACAGAGCGAAGAAGAGCTGAGCTTCCCAGAAGGGGCACTCATCCGCCTGCTACCCCGGGCCCAAGATGGAGTGGATGATGGCTTCTGGAGGGGAGAATTTGGGGGCCATGTTGGGGTCTTCCCCTCCCTGCTGGTAGAGGAGCTGCTTGGCCCTCCAGGGCCACCTGAACTATGTGACCCTGAACAGGTGAGGATTCAGTTTCCTTGGATCCCAGCTACCTGGGTTGATCCTCAGTCCAGGAAGGCCCCATATTCATCTTAATGCTTCAGCTTCTCCCTAGTTTTTCCTCCTATGGTGGTCTGGGCCTTCCCATATCCTTTGGCTGAGCAGAGAGAGAAAAGGGAAATCCAAGCAAACTTCATTGGAGTTTGGAAGACTTTAGTGGTGGATAGACCTGAATTCAAATTTTCTATTGCATGACCTTGGACAGTGACTTAACGTCTCTGAGCTGGTTTCTGCATGTGTAAAATGGAGATAATATTACTTGCTTTAGCAGGCTCACTATCATGATTAGAGATAATAAATGTAAAGCCATTAGCATCATGGCACACTGGACATGCTTAAATTGTGATGCTTATTGCCATAAGACATCATGAAGAGTATGATTCGACTTAAGAGACCTTGGTTCTAGCCAGCACTATGTCACTAACTCCGTGAACTTTGGCAGATGGCCCAAACTGAATCTCACTTCTAACATGAATCATAAAAGTGCCTATCTCATGGGGGTGGTGAGGAATGAATAAATGAAGGTGTGTGCAATGCTAGCAGAACACTTGAGACATAGTAAGTGTTCAGTACATATTGACTGTTGAAATAGACATCAGTTATAACCCCTACCTAAATACAAGCATTTGGCCATTTCCTGTATTGAGAAGTGAGAGGACAGGGATTGAAAGCAGACGAGAGGAGTAACTGGTGAAGCCTTCTCACATGCCAGGAATAACTCTATGCCTACCCTCCCTCCAGACACTGCCATCCCCTTCTCCTCCCAGTTTCTCCCCACCTGCACCCATCTCTGCCTTGGATGGACCCTCTGCACCTGTCCTGCCTGGAGGTGAGTAAAGGGAATTAAAGGTTCTGGGAGAATAAGAAATGACAAGGAGGAAGCTTGGATTCTTTGGTCATAGTCCACTCTTATGTGCCCTCAGTGCACCTTTTAGTAAAGTCCACAGGGGTTTGATGGGGAGAAGAGCATGGGCTTAGGAGCCAGGCTGGCCTGGTTCAAACCTTGCTGTCACTCCCTAATGTATAACTTAAGGTGGGATGTTTTACTTGTCTGGTACTTGGTTTATGTGCTTTGAAAAGTGAAGAGACAGGTACTACTTTATATAATTGTTGGAGAGTTAGAAAAGATGTCTTGAGTATATAGCATTGTGCTTGGCACATAATAATTGTGTAAACAGTAGCTATTTTATCACTTTTTTTTTTCAAATGAGCCATATTGTCTGTTCTCCCAAAATGCCTTTGTTATTAGTTGTCTTGAACCCTTCAGATAACCTAACTTTGCTGTCATCCTTTCTTTTTCTTTTTTCTTTTGTACTGGGGATTGAACTCAGGGGCACTCGACCACTGAGCCACATCCCCAGCCCTATTTTGTGTTTTATGTAGAGACAGGGTCTCACTGAGTTGCTTAGTGCCTCACTGTTGCTGAGGCTGGCTTTGAACTTGTAATTCTCCTGTCTCAGCCTCCCAAAGTTCTGGGATTACAGGCGTGCACCACCATGTCTGGCTTCGCCCTTTCTTTTGCCATCTTGTAATGGTTACCTTTTCTGAAACCTTCTGGAACTTAACACTTTCTTCATAGAATCACCCTTCCTGATCTGAAGTCACCACCATCTCTAATACCTTAATTCACCTTGAATGACTTAACACTCAGACATGCATTGTGTTTGTTCATGTTTCATTACTGGGTTCCTGAGAGCCACTGGGAGGGAGGCAGAGCTGTGTATCCCACCTTCCATTCTTTGGTACCTTGACCAGAGATGATTATATAGCAGCTGCCCAATAAGTATTTGTTGAGGATGAATGAATTGGTCTATTTTACAGCTCAGGTTGGTGACTATTCATTAATTCAGCAAATACTTATAGAGTGCTATTGTCCTAAGTGCTATTGTCCTAAGATGTAGCATTGAACAAAGCCTGAAGACTGACTATGGTTCTTGTTTCTAGATAAAGCCTTGGACAGCCCTGGACCCTTAGACATGATGGTACCTCGACTCAGGCCGGTAAGAAGCCCTGCCTTGAAGGAGATTGTGTGCACAGGAATCATTCTAACTGGTCCTGTGTTGTCTACTAGGCTGAGGGAATGGATAGGGATATCACCAAGACAAGAGAAGAACTAACTGTGTGTTCCCTACAGATGCGTCCACCACCTCCCCCACCAGCTAAAGCCCCAGATCCTGGCAATCCAGATTCCCTCACCTGAAGCTGGGGTATCACTACCCCCAAGTGATGCTGCTGCCCTATCTCCATGCTGTCAGAGACCACCCCTCAATGATCCACAGCCACACAACAAAAAGCTGGAATCTTTCCCACATTCACTCTTTCTTCCAGGGTTAGAAACTTTCCCTCTCCCCATTTTTGGGACAAGAATCCATTTTTCCAATTGTCCTCCTACCATCTTTAGGGCTGTAACTACTCCTTTGTCTGCCATCACCCCACCTCTAGGGTGGTGAAATACCCTGAAATCTCTGGGGCTGAATCTCATTCCCAAAGTCTTGACTGGCTCCGGTCCATCTCATCTCCATCCTGGCTCTGTAGCCCACCCCACGTTAGATGCCAGGGACACTGGGGTTGGAGCTAGGAGAGGAGCTAGCCCTGGGAGTCAGAAGGAGCCAGTATGCAAAGCAGCTGTAATGGTCTGAGCGGATTTATTGACAGTGAATAAAGGGCACAAAGGCCAAGGCAGGGCCTGGACCTCTTATGCCAAGAGGGCAGGGAGACTAAGATGCTATTGCTTTCAGGCCCCACCAAGGGCCAGGGACCTGGTTTCAGCTACCACGCTCTATCATGTAGAGCGAGGTGGTGGGGAAGGCAGGCCAGGCAGCCTGTTGGCAGGTAGGGGAAGGGGAAGAAACCGAGGGTCCAGGAGTGGAGGGACTTTTCCCAAGGTCTCCCAGCCTGAGACCGTGCAACTCCAGGTGAAAGTAGAGCTGGTCCCTCAACTGGGGGACAGTGCTGTCCAGTGAAGGGGAGGGCCTTCATGCCCACCCACCCCCTGGCCCTGTCAGCTGGTAGTCCATCAGCACAATGAAGAATGAGGCTTGGAGAAGAGGAAGGGGAACAGAGTTGCTCCCTGTTTAAGCTCTGTCCCAGCTTTTCCCCAGGGGTTGCAGAACCTTCCCTGCTCTCTGGAGCACACACCCACTCCCCACCACCAGTGAAGGAATTTGTAGCACAGGCTTAGCGTAGAGTTCACCCTGGGGTTTCAGGGAGCTGATGGGCTAAGAAGTTCAGGTAGGGGGTAGGAGGACAAGATTATCTGATTTGAGGTTCAGTCACACTCACCTCATATACCCCCTTCTTCCTGTGGTGGAGACACCTGAGAGAAAGGGGGACATCAAGAATGGGAACAGGAGGTGGTTCATATCACTGCTTTCCAGAGTAGGAGCAATAAAACTGAGCCCAGTGCAGCCCTGCCATGTCATCATACCTGGTGATCTGAGGTGTCTGCTTTGCTTGGCTGTCCATTTGCCTCTTGACAGGGCAGCCTTGGGCTTGGGCTCAGGATCCTCCCTCTGGCCCCCAGTGTTTGTTCTGCAGAGGCTCCAGGGTTCCCCTCAAGCACACAAGGGACTAGGCTGCCATCCTTGAGTCCTCCATTCTGCACTGGGGGCCTGGCTAGTGACTGGGACTGTGGCTCCTCAGGGGGTAGCCTTTCAATGACAGGCATCCCTGTCCTGGGTAGCCTTCCACCAGACCCCTGACCACCCCCTGGGTCCTGCCCCCCACCAGAGCCCCAGCTTCTGTCCGTGGGGGAACCATCACGATGCTCATGTAGCCCATAACGCTTCTCAATGTGTGTCACCCGGAACCTGGGAGGGAAAAGAACACTGAGGCTTAGGACCACAACTCCGAGGCTGCCTGGCATTCCCCTCTGACCATGGACATCCTAGGTTTTATGGCCACTTCCCTCTGGCCTAGGGTGGAAGAGGTCTTCTCAAATTGTGGGACACACCATGTAGCCTGAACCCTGCTGGAGCTCCCAGTCCAGCAGGGAACAGTTAGGGCAACTTTGGGGTCAGGTACCTGATCATTGGGACCCTACTTCAACCTCCCTTTCCCTGGGGCACTGTGTCCCCACCTGCCCACAGAGAACACGGTGGTCTCTCCAGGTCGGGGGCGGCTTTTTCCTTCCTTGGATCTTCCCTGACGAACAAGTGGGGGCCTCTTGCTGCGGCTGCAGTGAATGCAAGGGGCTGCGGAGCCCAGATGCACTGTGTGATGATGAGAGGGAGCTCCATCCTGTATGCTGGAGGTGGCATCCACGCTGGACAGTAGGGAGGAGGAAAGCAAAAATGATATTTCTATTCCCTTTCTTGTTCCATTTCCACCAGTTCTTTCAGCATGCTCTTCAGACTTCCAAAAGCCCCACTTTTTCCAGGTCCCAACATTATTTTGTCTGTGTCTAATAAATTTAATATTGTGTGTGACTATGTGTTTTTCCTTCTGGCCCTGTTTGCTAAAAAGAGGGCAATGCTTAAATCAAAAGAGTGGTACTAGAGGAGAATGTTGTTAGGTTTGATGATATCTAGATGGGAGACATGGTTTGAAGGACTTGGGATTTCTATAAAAATTCTTTCCTCCTATAAGTAAGCCAGCTTGCCCTCCCCCAACCCCAAACACATGATGATACTGGGAGAGGGTTGTGCTGGAGGAGAGTGTACTCTCCAAGGCAAGCTAAGTCATGCTGGCCCTTATTTCCAGCTCACCTGGAGAGCTGCACTGTCCCTTCTCCTTCACTGTCCCCCAGCATCTCCTTCAAGGCCTCAGCATTGGCTGAGGGGAGAAGGAAAAGAGGGAGTCAGTGGAGGGGGAGGTCAGGGCAAGAGTCAGGGTGGGAGGGAGCAATGGGTCAGCCTACACCCACCTTCATTTTGGATGATGCAGCGAACAATCCTCTCTACTGTGTCCTCATTCACGTCATCATCCTCAGCTGAAGGATGAAAGAGGTTGGCAAGGAAATGGAAAATGAGTCAGCTTTGGGGGAACATGACCTAATGGCCCCCATGGCTGATTCCCAAGACACATCCATTTCCATATCTGCCATTATGCTGGACTTTATTATTTCAGGGGCCAGAAAAGATGGGAGAAGGAAATAGGAACCCAATACTACCATTAGTGAGCCCTTCCTGCCCATGCTGCTTTCTCCAGCATTGCTTTCAGGGTGCTGTCACCCTCTTGCTCATCACCACCAGTAGGCTTCCTGCAGGCTTGATCAGGACTTGGCCTGGGTCTTTCCACCAGACAGGCAGAAAGAGGTGGGGGGAGAGGGGTAGGAGAGAAAGGTGACTGAGCCAGGTTTCCAGGCTTCTCACTCACGCGGCTGGAGCTGGGCGTCGTCAGGCTCCGAGCCCCTAGATGTGCGGCAGCGGTATCCTTTCTTCTTGAGCACGTGGCAGATCATGAAGCCTACTAGGCCCATAAGGAAGAAGACCAGCACAAGCAGGAAGAGCATGTACAGCCCATGTTGGGGCGGCTCCAGGTCAGGCTGTGGTTCCGACATGAGGCCCTGGGGGGCGAGCGTGGGCCAGGGCGCCTCCTGAGTTTAGGGGGCTGCAGCTGGGGGTGAGGGAGGGTTAAAAATAGGGTCCTCAGGATCTGAAACACTGATGCCTCAGAGGCTTGGCCCCACCCCCTACCCAACCAGGGAGCTGTCCGGGCCAGGGGTGCTGGTCGGCCAAGACTGCCTGAGGCTGCAAGCCAGACCTTGGATGTGCAAGCCCTCTGCCACAACCCGGGTCCCACTTCCCCAACACCCAGACCATTTCCCTTTTCAGCGGCTCCCGCGGTTCTGTCCCTCCCAAGGACACTGCAGAGCGAGATGGGACAAAATTCTTAGGCAGCGGGCGCAGATAACGCGCCTGAGTCAGCGTCCGCACCTCCTCCCCGCACCTCCTCCTCGCTGGCCTGAGCCAGGCCTTCTGCAGCCCCCTCCTCTCCCTGGTTTCCCGGATCCCTCCTCCCCCTGTAGGTTCTTCCCACCCTGACCACCCGGCTCACTCGGTACCGGTGGTTAGGTTCTGGCTCTGGCTCCGGCTCGAGTTCCCGCTCCAGGGGCGTCCTAGTCCGGCTCAGGGGCCCCGTCGCCCTCCCGGCGCTCATCCCTTGATTCCTACCCCTCCCCCCTACGCCGCCTCACCGGCTCCGGGCTGTGGCTGCGGATACCGGTGCCGCGGCAGGCGGGGGGAGGGAAGGATAAAGGGGGGATGCGGACTGGTTGGGAGTCGCGGCAGGCTCCGGACAACTCCAGCCCTGGGGAATAGAGGAGAAGGGAGGTGCCTCCGCAGCCACCCTGGGTTCCCAAATGCCTCTCTCCTTGCCTGCCCGGGACCAAGGGGCGGAGCGCAGGTGTGCGGGGCGCAGAGCGTGAGCCTTGCGCGCTTGTGAGCGCAAGTGAGATGCGCGCGTGACTGCGCCGTCCCCCCCCCCACTATCGGAGGGAATGTGCGGCTCCGAGGCTGGGTCCGCTTGGGGGACAGGAGGTCAGGCGGGGGTGCTCTCCACTGGTCTATCCAGCACGTCTGGCGTAGCTCCTGTCCTCAGATACCCCAAACGAGTGGATAGCCAGAAATCTTTCCAGCCGGCTGGGGAAAACTGTCTTTCAGAGAAGGACACCGTGGCCAGATCTTCGGAGCTTCCTAGACAGGTGACCACGGCCTGTTCCCCGTTTGGGGCAAGGGTTCGGACGGAATGGTTTGGCTTCCTGAAAATATGAAACCCCGCGCGGAAAGAAATGGCCCTCGCATCCTAGGACCGATGCCACTGGTCCCCAGCTCAACCCGGCAGCTCACGCCCCATAACCTAGAACTGAGAAGCAAATCGAGGGGCGGAACCCCCGCAGGGGCGTGATCTGGGCACAGTCTTAGAGAGGCGGGGCCTAAGCGTCCCTGTTCCGCAGAGGCAGGCTACGTGCTTGCGCAGTACGCACGGCTGGGGGGCGGGGCTGGCGTCTGGCGGGCAGCAGAGTCGCGGGGCCTGGTCCCGCCGGCGCTATGGCCAAGACCGTGGCCTATTTCTACGACCCCGACGTGGGCAACTTCCACTACGGTGAGGGAACAGGGTTGTGCGCGAGGGGTTTGGAGGCAGAGGTTTCGAGGCAAGAGCTGCAGCTTCAGGGATGGGAGCTGACCAACTCTCCTCTCCCCACCCCCAGGAGCTGGGCACCCTATGAAACCTCATCGCCTGGCGTTGACTCATAGCCTGGTCCTGCACTATGGTCTCTATAAGAAGATGATCGTGAGTCCGTCTGACGGGTTGGGAGCGAGCTGTGGCCTTAGGGATAAGTGGATTGGACTGAATGCACTAGGTGCACCCGTCCCTAGAGTAGGGGGCAGTTAAAAGACGCTTGTAGCATTCCCGGTTTGCAAAGTGTTGGGGGTGGGTGTTTTCTGAGTTAATGGGAGTTACATGTTGACCTTACGCCAGTCACCCTACAACATTAGGCACACCAGTCCTTGGCGTAGGGTTAGGGTGGTGTGAGGCCCTCTTGAAGACAAATGTGTTTCTTTTTGCATTTATTTTATTTTATGTAGTATGTATTTGTTTATTTTGCAGTTCTTGGGGATCAAACTTAGGGCCTTGGGTATACTAAGCAAGCTTTCTACCTATGAGCCACGCTCTCCGCCCCCCTGCATTTTAGGGTGTGGTCAGTGCTGTGGCCTCAGGGATGGTGTGTCTGGATTACTGTATATCTCTTCTCCCACCTCTCACTACCTGCAAGGAGCTAGAACTCTAGGGACAGCTCTGCAGCCCTGTGAGTAAATGTGTATATATGCTCGGAGAACAGGAGATGTCCTAGGTATTCCTTTTTCAATCTAGAATACCTCTACATAGTTAGGCTTAATCACCAGCTAGTCCTTCATCTCCCATATATACACATGCTGTCCATCTCCAGCTTGGAATTTATAGCTGTGAAATGGGATAATAACAGATCCAACCCTTATGTACTTTGAGGGATGAGTCAACAATGTGAGCAATCTCAGCTTTTTCTGAGGCACAGAAAAGTGAGTTTGTTGTAGAAAATATTGAGGTATTGTTAGTGCAGTGATCTCTGAACCCCTTGAGATTATGTGCCTCTGTGTGCCTATGTGCGTTTTCTAGGAGAAAAAAAGCTCTTTATTCTTGCCCAAATTTCAAAGAGGTGTGTGAGACCTCCCCCTGCTTCCAAGAATGATAAATCTTGGGTTTAGCACCTTGGATTTTAACTAGAAGATTGCCATATATCCAATATATTTTTCAGAATGAAGAACCCAGAGAAAGGGCAGAATCAGAGTCCAGGGGAGATGAGTATGGAGAGAACCAGGAATAGGAGATCCGGGGATCAGGGCAGGCGAATCAGGGCTCCAGGTTGAGAAGGTAGGAGAGGATGGGCTGGAGGTGGAAAGGAGAAGTGGTTTACAAGGGTCATGATCAAGACTACTAACAGGAGCTGCTGCTTTTTTTTTGGTACTGGAGATTGAACTTGGGTACTCGACCACTGAGCCACATCCCCAGCCCTGTTTTGTGTTCTATGTAGAGACAGGGTCTCACCGAGTTGCTTAGCGCCTGGCCATTGCTGAGGCTGGCTTTGAACTCACGATTCTCCTGTCTCAGCCTCCCTAAGTGCTGGGAGGAACTTCTCTTTTTCACTGACCTTTGTCTCAGAATAACAAGGATTGGGATTGTTGTATGTGGTTTTGCAGAATCTCCAGGGGTGGGTTCAGTGTGGGTGGTCTCAGCCCCATCAGTGGGGCTGATCTTGCCTACATTCATCTTGTTTCTCCATCCCAAGGTCTTCAAGCCATACCAGGCCTCCCAGCATGACATGTGCCGCTTCCACTCTGAGGACTACATCGATTTCCTGCAGAGAGTCAGCCCCACTAATATGCAGGGCTTCACCAAGAGCCTTAATGCCTTCAACGTGGGCGATGACTGGTGAGGGACAGGAGGACTGGGCTTTTTGGATGTCAAGCACTTTGGTGTGAGGCCTTTCAATGAGGTCTTGTGACAGCAGTGGGAAAATATGAGGGGGAACCTGCATGTCAGTGAATCATCATTCACTCATTTGTTTATTAAGTAAATATTTATTAGTGATTTACTTTAGGCCAGGCCCTGTACTAAGTGTGAGGGATGCAATGATAAACAATAACAACAAAATTTTAATATTCACCTGTGCTAAGTCCTGTGAAGGACAGGTATATGGACAGACTATGAAAGTATGTACTAGCAGAATTTTTGAGCTTCAGGGTGGCTGTTTGGTGGAGGCTTCCTAGAGGAAATAAAAATTGAGCTGAGATCTGGAAAAAAGAGAGGAATTAGGGGAAAGGTGTTTGGAGGCTGAGGGAAGGGATGTATTGGGCAAGAGACAACATGTTCTAAGGGTCTGTGGTAGAACAGAGTATGACTCGTTTGAGGAACAGAAAAAGCCCAAGTGCAGCTGGGCATGATGGCTTACACCTATAATTCCAGTGACTTGGGAGGTTGAGGCAGGAGGATCCCAAGTTCAAGGCCAGCCTCAGCAACTTAGGGAAGCACTAATTAACTTAGTGAGACCCTGGCTCAAAATAAAAAGGGCTGGGGATGTGACTCAGTGGTAAAGTGCCTCTGGGTTCAATCCCCAGTACTAAAAGAAAGAAAAGGGGGCGGGGAGAAAAGAAAGAAAAACCCATGGACAGAATATGAAGAGGAAAGTGATCTGATTAGAGGCTAAAGAGATAGGTGGGGCCTTTTGAACAGCCCTGTTATGAATTGAGATTTTTGCTCTTAGAATAGAGGAAAGTCATTAAAATGTCTTAAAAGGCAAGGGAGTGATTTGACATGACCAGGTTCACATTAAGCTTGTATTGCATGTAGATGACTCAGGGTTAGGTGCTGTGGGGAAGGGAGTAGACAACAGAGATAAGCCATGATTCTTGCTCACATTCTAGTATACACCCCTAAAAAATAATAACTATAACAGCTACCATGTACTCAATTCTGTTTAAACTTTTTGTTAGGGAAATTTTCAAACATTTCTAAAAGTAGAGTAGAACACGTATCCATCATGTATCCATACCCCGCTTCAACTCTTTTTTTTGGTACTGGGAATTGAACCCAGGGGCGCTCAACCACTGAGCAACATCCCCATTCCTTTTTATTTTTTATTTTGAGACAGAATCTCACTAAGTTGTTTAGGGCCTTGCTAAATTGCCAAGGTTGGCTTTGAACTTGTAATCCTTCTACCTCAGCCTCTTGAGCCTCTGGGATTACAGGCATGTACCATAGCACCCAGCATACCCAGCTTCAGCTCTTAGAAGCAAATGACTAGTCTTATTTCATCTGTACCCCCTTGTGTTAGATTAGTTATCTCTAAATGAAACTTTAAAAAAAATCTAAATCATACCTGAAGGTTATAGTAATTCCTCAGTATAATCAAATATGCGATCAGTATTCAAATATCCTGTCTTGTCTCATATATATTTTTATACAGTTTATTAATATCAGGATTTAAACAGAGGCCATGCATTGTGTTTAGTTGATGTGTCTTGAGACTTAGTCTGTGGCTTTTTCTTGTCCCTCTTGAATTTATTTCTTGATAAATAGGTTTTACAGATTGTTGATCCTGTAGAGCTTCCTACAATGGACACCTTTTATTAAGTATTTATTTTGCTAGTATTATGCTGAGGGTTCCTAGTGTATCAACTTAATTCTCATGCCAACCTGGAGATGTAATAGTCCTTTTCGTGATGTTACACATAGGTAAATGGAGATTTGGGTAAATTTAGGTAACAACCCAAGTCACATGATTGGTCAGTGGCCATGGCAGGATTCAGATCTAGAGTCCAGATTTTTGTTTTGTTTTGTTTTTGTTTTGTGGTGCTGCATCCACAGCCCCAGAGTCCAGGTTTTTGAACCACTAATCTATTTCTATGAAAGATCCTATTGATAGATGCAAGCCAGGCTCCCTGAGAGAGGCCAGTTCTTTCTGCTGGCATTGAGCACCTTCCCACTCTATTCCCACATTTCAGCTGCATGGCATCCCTTCCTGGCATGCCCTTGGCTGTCCATTCAACTTCTTCAAGGCCTTCTCAGCCTCCACAACATCTCCACACTAGCCCACAAAGCTCTGTCCTGGACACACTGTCTGCTGCCTGCTTAATCGGTGTTGTCATATGCTATCTTGGGAAGCTTTTTTAGTTTTCTTTTTTTTTGTACTATGGATTTTTTTTTTTTTTTTTTTTTTTTTTTTTTTTTTTTTTTTTTTTTTTTTTTTTTTTTTTTTTTTTTAGTATTTTTAGTTGTAGATGGACACAGTACCCTTATTTTATCCATTTATTTTCATGTGGTGCTAAGAATCAAACCCAGTGCCTCACATGTGCCAGGCAAGCGCTCTACCACTGAGCCACAACCCCAGCCCTGTACTATGGATTTTTTGGTACTCAACTTTACTGCTGAGCTATATCCCTAGTCTCGCCCCCCTTTTTTTTGGTAGCAGCAATTTTTTTGTTATATAGTTTTAAATGATTTTCCTTTCTATAGAGAGAACAGTAACTTTTTATTTTGACACAGGGTCTCACTAAGTTACTTAGGGCCTTGTTAAGTTGCTAAGGCTGGCCTTGAACTTGTGATCCTCTTGCATTAGCCTCCCATGTCACTGGGATTATAGGCGTGTGTCATCACACCTCGCTCTTTCTTGTTGTTATTGTTCCTGCTGCTATTTCTGAGTTCATTTTCTAGAGCTGGGAATGTGGAGTCAGACCTTAGGCCACAGCAGGAGCTCTGTATATGTTCTTTGCACAGTTAGGGAATACTACCTCTGGGCCATTTGGCTGTTATCAGTTGTTCTGTCAAATTTAAACTATAGCTGTGCTTGTCTGTGTTTCAGAGGAGAAACAGGAATTTTCCTTCCTTTTTTTTCTTTTTTTTTGTGGTTCTGGAAATTGAACCCAGGGGCACTCTATCACCAAGCTATACTCCCAGCCCTTTATATTTTTTATTTTGAGGCAGGGTCTTGCTAAGTTGTCCAGGCCAACCTTGAATTGGTGGTCTTGCTGCCTCATCCTCCCAGGTCACTGGGATTATAAGTGTACACCACCAGACCCTGCTTCTTTTTCTTTTCTTTTAACTAATTTATGATAGTTTAAAAAGTAATCTAATATAAATAGCCAAATTGTACTACAAGGCTGTGTGTGTGTGTGTGTGTGTGTGTGTGTGTGTGTGTATGTGTGTTTTGTACTGGTGCTTAAACCCAGGGATGATTTATTTACCACTGAACTACATCCCCAATTATTTATTTATGGAGACAGGGTCTTGCTTAGTTACTGGGAGTCTTGCTAAATTGCCAAGGTTGGCCTCAAATTTGCAATTTTCCTGCCTCAGCCTCCTGAGTCACAGATTACAGGTGAACATAACCACACCCAGCCAGTACAAGGTTTTCTTGTTGTTGTTGTTTGGTCCTGGGGATTAAACGTAGGGGTGCTTACTCACTGAGCCTTTTTAATATTGTATTCAGTATTACACAGGCCACAGACCCAACTTTTTAATGTGGTATTTAGAGACAGGGTCTTGCTAAGTTGCTGAGGGCCTTGCTAAGTTGCAGAGTCCGGCTTTGAATTTGTGATCCTCCTGCCTCAGCCTCCAAAGCCTCTGGGATTACAGGTTTGCACCACCACACCCAGCTTTTACAAGGTTTTTAATAGGATGGAAAAAAAGCAATCCCAGACTTATTTTTCCCATGTGTAATCCCTGTCCTCAATGGCAGCCACTTTCAGCTAGCTCCTTTACCAATTTTTTTCTGGTGCTTATCTTTGGATTTCAAAATGATATAATTAATTTACTAATACTAATCTGTAATATTTAGGTAATACCTAATGTGTTAGATACTATTTTAAATGCTTTGTAGCCATTTCCTCATTTAGTCTCAACCACCATATGAAGCAAGGTTTATTATTATCTCCTTTTTATGGATAAGGACACTGAGGCACAGAAAGGCCATACAGTTTTCCCAGCATTACTAGTTGTCTGGCTCCTAAATCTAGGCTTATCATCATATTACCCTACTATGTAGCCTCTTGCCAATATTTCTTCATTTATCAATTTCAGACATCGTCTGTAAGCTGTTGGTATGGATATGAGCATTTTGTCTTCTCATACCATCATGCTGACTTCTCCCAGGTTCATAATGTAATTACATCACAGTTTTCAATTAATCACTATTCTGTTTACATTATCATAACTAAAATTCATTTGTTTTAGAACCAAATAGTAATAGTTAATTTATTTTCTTATCCAACTTTGTTTTTCCTGGAGCTAATAATTTCATTGCATTTGTATTTGCTAGTTTTTTAGGAGTCAAACACTAATTATTTCCAAACCTTGAGGAACTATACAACTCCCTGCAATTCTGTTTTTCACATGGTTGAATGAGGCAGTTGTATTATTTTCTTAGATACCTAAAACTAGGGATTTTTTGAGGGGCAGGGGGCAGGTACTGGGCATCAAACCCAGGGGCTTATACATGCTAGGCTAAGTGTGCACCACTGACCATAAAAGAAAACAAACTAGGAGCTGGGCACGGTGGCGCACGCCTGCAATCCCAGCACTTAGGGAGGCTGAGACAGGAGAACCACAAGTTCAAAGCCAGCGTCAGCAAACAGCGAGGCACTAAGCACCTCAGTGAGACCCTGTCTCTACATAAAACACAAAAGAGGGCTGGAGATGTGGCTCAGTGGTCGAGTGCCCCTGACTTCAATCCCTGGTACCAAAAAAAAAAAAAAAAAAAAAAGTAGGGATTTTTTTTTTTTAATCTTTCTATTTATTTATTTTGAGAAAGAGGAAGTTTTATTGCCTTGCTAGCAAAGGGGAAATACAGAGTACTCCTGTCCCAAGGGCTTTGATTCTCCAAACTAGGAATTTTTTAAAAGCATTTCCTTTGTTTTTTTTAAAGTGGTGGTTCATGAAGGTATAATTTACATACAGTAAAATTCATCTTTTTTGTGTCTCACATTTTGAGAGTTTAGAATGTCTCAAGATTCAGAATGTTTTGCTTCCCCTGCAAAGGCCCCTCATACCCTTTTATCATCAATGCCTTCTTTCTACCTCTGCTCCAGGCAATTACTGATCTGATGTTTATCCTATTTTGCCTTTTCCAGAATGTTATATAAATGAAGTCATACAGTATGTAGGCTTTTATGTTTGGTTTCAATCTTTTTCTTTCCATCAAGAATGAAGATGGTAGCCAGGCGCGGTGGCGCGCCTGTAATCCCACCACTTAGGGAGGCTGAGACAGGAGAATCGCGAGTTTAAAGCCAGCCTCAGCAACGGCAAGGCGCTAAGCAACTCAGACCCTGTCTCTACATAAAACGCAAAACAGGGCTCGAGAGGTGCTCAGTGGTCAAGTGTTCTAGAGTTCAATCCCCAGTACCAAAAAAAAAAAAAGAATGAAGATGTGGCAATCATGATAGCTAATGTGTGGCTTATAGTGCCATACAATGTGCTAAAAGCTTTCCATGAGTTATCTTATTATTAGTGTTTTGCATATATAGAAATATAATTCTTTCTTTAAAATGTGTGACTATCAAAACTACAGTTGAGGGCTGGGATTGTAGCTCAGCGGTAGAGCACTTGCCTCGCATGCGTGAGGCCCTGGGTTCGATCCTCAGCACCACATACAAAGCAATAAAATAAAGACATTGTGTCCATCTACAACTAAAAAAATATTAAAAAAAAAAAAAGACTACAGTTGAACATTATGTTGGAGTGTGGTACATATAGAAGACTTGTAAGAAAAAATAGAACTTATGTTTTGTCTCAGCTTATTTCCTTTTTTTAGCGGGGGTGGGGGGTGGGTACCAGGGATTGAACTCAGGGGCACTCAACGACTGAGCCACATCCCCAGCCCTATTTTGTATTTTATGTAGAGACAGGGTCTCACTGAGTTGCTTAGCGCCTCGCTGTTGCTAAGGCTGGCTTTGAACTCACCATCCTCCTATCTCAGTCTCCTAAGCCAATGGGATTAAAGGCACGCACCATTGTGCCCGGCAACATATTTCCTTTTTCCTGTATACTCAAGAACCTAGAAGCTGAGTTGGGCATGGTGATACACGTCTATAATCCCAGGGACCAGGAAGGCTAAGGCAGGAGGATCGCAAGGTTGAAGTCAGCTTCAGCAATTTAGTGAGGCCCTCAGCAACTTAGCGAGACCCCGTCTCAAAATAAAAAAGGGCTGGGGATATGGTTCAGTGCTTAAGCAGCAGGTTCAATTCCTGACACCAAAAAAACCAAAAACAAAAAACCTAGAAGCTATTTACTTCTCTCCTAGCTAGGGTACAAACTCCCTAACATTTAAAAGCTGCTTTCTTTCCTATCTTATGCTTTACACAGGGCCTGACATATAGTGTGGCCCAAAACATTTGTTGAATATATCTGCAGATAGATCAGGTGTATAGGAAGGGGAGAGAGCTATCGGAAAATGGAGATTGGAGGAGTTTGAGGAGGGACGTGTAGCAAGGGTCAGGGCAGGACAGAGGCACAAGGGTTCTAACCCACTCCTCTTCCCTGCAGCCCAGTGTTTCCCGGGCTCTTTGAGTTCTGCTCCCGTTACACAGGTGCATCTCTCCAAGGAGCAACCCAACTGAACAACAAGGTGATGTATTCCCAGGTCTTGCGCCTGTCCTATGGGTCTCTAGACTCAGATTTACCTTGATCCTGGGCTCCCAGTTTCAGGGGTGGGCAGGAAGAGGACTGTGAGTCGGGTGTTTGTCTTTCAGATCTGTGATATTGCCATTAACTGGGCTGGTGGTCTGCACCATGCCAAGAAGTTTGAGGTGAGTGGGGAAGTGATGGGTAAGACAGTGGCTACCCTAGGGTAGGTAGTCAGGGTGACAGTGGGGGGCAAGCGGGTGGAGGAATTGTTTCTCTATTTAAAAGACCACTGTCTTGCTATAGGCCTCTGGCTTTTGCTATGTCAACGACATTGTAATCGGCATCCTGGAGCTGCTCAAGTAAGTAGCCCAGGAGGAGATGGGGGCACTTAAGAGGATCTCAGCTGAGGAGGTCCCTCAGACGCAGCCCTGACCCTGACATCTCTCCTCCACCACTAGCTTCTCCCAATTTCTTGATGCTTTTCTTACGCTGCATCATCCTCTGCTCTGCTGCAGATTGCCTGTTGCCTGCTCTTATTTCAGCCTTTTCTGCATACCCCTCTCCTGTCCATGCCTTCAGCCTCCAGGCTGGATCCCCTGGATTACCCTTAGAAAACTGGTGGTGTTAGGTTTCAGGTGACTTGGCAGACTTTAAATAATTCCAGACCCTGTGTTTGGGAGGAATGGCTTGGGGGTTCACCTCTACTTCAGACCTTGGCTTTGCCTTTATCCCAGGTACCACCCTCGTGTGCTCTATATTGATATCGACATCCACCATGGAGATGGGGTTCAGGAAGCCTTCTACCTCACTGACAGGGTCATGACGGTGTCCTTCCACAAATATGGAAATTATTTCTTCCCTGGTACAGGTATAAGAATATGAATTACTATCTCCTTCACATCTCTCAGTCTTTACTATGACTGACTCCTTAGCCTTTTGGCCTCAACTCAGATGTCCTTTCCTGGAGGCCTTTCTGATCATTCCATTTACAGTAATCTCCTTCTTCCCCCTTATTGCACTATCTCACCCTGTTTTTCTTAGAGCACTCACTGCTATTTATTTATATTTAATGTTTTTTTTTAAATATTTGTTTACTGTTTCCTTTCTCCATGAGGAAGAGTATAAGTTTGGTAGGATTTCATTAATTTTATTAGTTCTATTTATTGCTGTATCCCCTGTGCCTAGTGTGCAGCTTGGCTCATGGTAGCTGGTAACACAAAAATAGTAATAAAAAATAAAATAAAATCATTGAATAAAAGCAAGCTGCAAGAAACTTAGTGGATCTAGGGAGACTGTGGTGGTGGAGTCCCATTGAGAGGGCAGCTGAGTTGCAGATGTTTCTCATGCATGCTCCCATCACCCACTTCCCTATAGGTGACATGTATGAAGTTGGAGCAGAGAGTGGCCGCTACTACTGTCTCAATGTGCCCTTGCGGGATGGCATTGATGACCAGAGTAAGTACTGGTGTCTTCTCCCTGTGCACCGTGCCCCTTCTTTCTTTTAATTAACCTCTTTTGCCTGGTGTTGTCTACTATTGGGCCAGGTATCCTTAAGGATGAATGGCCTTCAGAGGGACCAAGAACCCCTGGAAATTGTATGCAACATATCATATGTATGCAGATTTAATGACAAGGGTCATTAGCTTTTGTCAGTCACTCATAACGGCCTGGTACTCCCTCCTGAGATTGGAACCAATGGTTTGGTTCTTTGGGTTGCCCCTTTCCTGGGCTACATGCTCTCTCAACCCCCCTTTTCCTTTTGTTCCCTGTCTCCCCATCCCCTTGGGGTGCCAGGTGCCCATCTTTGGCCCTCTCCCAGGTTACAAGCACCTTTTCCAGCCGGTCATCAACCAGGTGGTGGACTTCTACCAGCCCACCTGCATTGTGCTCCAGGTAATACTGTCAATGCCTCCTAGAAGGGCTCACCTGGGCATGGGGGAAGAGAGCAAAAAAAAAAAAAAGGAAGTTCCCTAGGTTGGTGACGGAAGGGATGTGGAAGACATCTGTGATGTTTTGATCAGTTGTGTCACTGCAGCTGCCTGGCATTTTGCTTTTTGCAGTGTGGAGCTGACTCTCTGGGCTGTGATCGATTGGGCTGCTTCAACCTCAGCATCCGAGGGCATGGGTGAGACTTTCCCTTCTTCTCCCTCAGGTTTTACAAGTGGCTTTTGGCTTTAGTAAATGAAGAGAGAGTAGTTAAAGAAGGGCCTCATTTCTTCTGGGAATCAAAAATAAGCTACAAGTTGTACTTAAACTAGAAATATCACTTTAAACAGGATTTTCTAGATGGTCATTGATTCACAGTAGGTTTTTATTAAGCACTGATTGTGTTCCAGGTATTGTATTAGATGATGGGGATGGAATGGGGAAATGCCCATGAAATTTACAGTTCAGAGTAGGAAGCAAACAAAAAATAAGAGAAATAAATAGATTTCTATAAATCCTATAAAGAAAACAAATAGAAAGCCAGGACACAGGATAACAGTAGGGAATCTACTTAGGCATGATTTAGAAAAGGTTTTCTGGGGGAGGTAAAATGGGAGCTGAGAGCTAGAGGATAAGAAGGAGTGAGCCATAAGAGAAGAAGGGAGAAGCTTGTCTCAGGCAGTGAGATAAGCCTACAAAAGGCTCTGGGACTGGGAAGAACTGCAGTGAAGGAGATGAAATAAAACCAGTGAGGCCAAAACACAGGGACCAAGCTGGAGGTAGATCAAGCTGAGGCCCTAGAAATTGGCCATGGTAAAATTGTACAGGGCCTCTAGGCTCTGGTAAGGAGATTGAATTGTGGTGCAGTGATGATGGGCAACTGTTGAAGGATATTTAAGCAGAGAAGTTACATTAGTATTTTTTCATGCTAAGTTTTGGGGTGGAGTGAAGGGACAGGATTGGTAATGGAAAGGCCAGTTAGGAAGCTACTGGCATTGTCTAGGCAGGAGATTTGGTGCCCAGACTGAAGTGGTGATAGAGAGGTGTAGGGGGGCACTTTGGGAGGCTGAGACAGGAGAATTGCAAGTTCAAAGCCAGCCTTAGCAATGGTGAGGCACTAAGCAACTCAGTGAGACCCAGTCTCTAAATAAAACATAAAATAGGGCTGGGGATGTGGCTCAGTGGTCGAGTACTCCTGAGTTCAATCCCTGGTACCAAAAAATAAAAAAATAAGAAAAGAGAGACGTAAGGGGTTTGCATTATATTCTGAAGGCCAGACCTGACATACTGGGTAGTACATTGATGAGTATAGTTGATTAACAGGTAGGATGCCAAAGAGAGTGTTGAGCAGGACAAAAGTGAGGCTGTATTTTATTTATTTATTTTTGAGGGTACGCTTTATTTTAAATTTTTTATTGAGACACAAAATATAGTACACAAATTGTAATTACTGAATTCCACTACCCAGACCAAAATATAAAATATTTATGCCCTTTCCAAGTAATATCTAGAGGTGTAGATCTTGGCTCCACCTATTCTTCTGGTTTCTCTTAACAGGGAATGCGTTGAATATGTCAAGAGCTTTAATATCCCTCTATTGGTGCTGGGTGGTGGTGGCTATACTGTCCGAAATGTTGCCCGCTGCTGGTGAGTACCCTCACTGACTTTCCTCTTCTTGCATTGTGGGGTAAGCTAGGGGTTCCCTGAGATATGGCCAGGTGGGCCCTTCAGCCCACTTAGTCAGCTTACCCCACTCTGCTGGTTAATTTCAGGACATATGAGACATCGCTGCTGGTAGAAGAGGCCATTAGTGAGGAGCTTCCCTATAGTGGTAAGGACCACCCACAACACCCCCATAACAGGAAGGCCATTCTCACCAGTCCCCAGAATGACCTGATTTGAAGGCAGACAGGGAATTGTACACTCTCAGAGCTCTGCAGATGAAACCCCTGGGCTGAGAACAGGGAAAAGACTGGGCAGCTATTTTGTAGGGGGTCTGGATGGGAAGGGAGGAGACTGGAAAGTCTTGGGACCTGCATGTCTTGGTCTGAACCATGTTTTCTGGCTAATCCCCTCTCCTCATCCCCTCTCCTCCCCAAGAATACTTCGAGTACTTTGCCCCTGACTTCACACTCCATCCAGACGTCAGCACCCGCATTGAGAATCAGAACTCACGCCAGGTCAGCCTCTCGGAGAAGCCATGCACAAGGATGGGGAAGCTCAGGAGAGGTGTAGGATGTGGGAAGTGGGAGAAATCAGAGAGGGAAGTTCTAAGCTGTCACTGTCCCTGCTACCAGATAGGAGGCATCCTAGGATAAAGTAGAGGCAGTCAAGGTTAGTGGGAAGGGACAGGTGTCAGTTGGGAGATCTGAAATAAAAATACTACTGAGATGAAAACTGGAACATTAGGAGCAGAAGGCAGCTAGAAGAGTGGATGCCCTGGGAGTCACTAGGAGCCATTCACTTACTGTTCCTCCTCTTCAACCAGTATCTGGACCAGATCCGCCAGACAATCTTTGAAAACCTGAAGATGCTGAACCATGCACCTAGTGTCCAGATTCATGATGTGCCTGCTGATCTCCTGACATATGACAGGACTGACGAGGCTGATGCAGAGGAGAGGGGTCCTGAGGAGAACTACAGCAGGTCTGGGACAGGGATTTAAGAGTGGGACATTCCAGCAGGTTTGCTGGGGAGGCTTACAAGAGAAAAGTAAATTGGAAGGCACTAGCTTTCTTGTCCCTGGTTTACTACCTTTAAGCAAGGACAATTCCCCTACTCTTTTTTATTTTTTTCTTTGCAATTTCAATGACAAAGCAGCATAAATTTATTGTAAAAATTATAAACAGGATCAAAGTAGGTTAAGTTTACATTCACACAATCCCAGACCCATTCCACAGAAGTAACCACCATTAATAGTTTGATATATCTTTCCAGATAGACTCCTTCTGTAGATTATGAGTATACTTCTATAAGCACATATACTATAAATACATTTTTATTCACAGAGTTTGCTGTTTGTGGGGATTTTAATTTTTGTTAGTCTAAATGGAAACATTCTGTACGTGTTGCTCTACAACTTCTGTCATTTTTTTTAAAAAAAATATCGTATCTTTGTATGTTAGTGTATATGGATCTGTTTCTGTATTTTATCAGCTGTATAATATTCCATTGTGTGGATATAGCATAATTTAACCAACTACCATTGATGGACATTTACATTAATTTACATTATCCCCTCCTATTTTTTTTTTCCTATTACGGTAATAAATAAGGTGGCAATGAGTCCCCTTCTGTATACATATTTTCATGCTTGTTTAAATGAGTTAGAGTCTTAGAATTGTTGCTATTAGGTCAAAGGCTGAATGCAGAAAAATTGTATTTGCTGCACATTGCCTTCCAAAAAATCTGTAGCAATTTACATTCTTGCCAACATTTTACTCTTTCCTTCTGGGTTAGCTATACAGGTCACTGCCTACATATTGCTCGTTAAAGTTCTTTGATTTCTTTTCTCTGTTCATTTTTTTCAGGTTTGAGAATAGTGGTTATGGTTTTTTTCAAAAAAAGCTTTTGTCCTCCTGAGATACATACTGAAGTACTTATAGATAGAATGAATGGGGTTGGGGTGAGGATAGAATTGGTTTTTAAAATATCAGAACAAACTTTTATGGAAAATGAAGGGAAAAAAACAATAGAACCCAGAAGTGCAAAACCAGATGCACTTAGTAGAGAACAGATTTCCTTATAAGACTGAAGGATAACCACAGCTGGACACTTGCAGGACACCCAGTCCTGCTCATGTGCAGTGTTAGAAGTTGAAGCTCGCTCTGCTGTAGTCTGATGGGCTTCTCAGACCTTTCTAGAATCTGCTTCTCACATTCACAACTCATATTCAGAGTTCAGACCAGCGTCTCTGTCCTCTGAACCTGGACTTCACTACTCTGACCCTTAGGATCTCTCCATCTTCCCTCCTCCATGAAAACCCCCTATTGCCTGGCCTAGGCTGGGAAATATCTAAACATCTGGCCTCAGGGCTTCCTTTTGAGTCCTTTCTTCCTCAGTTTTTCTAGGTTTCTGAAGCTTGATTTCTGGAAGTTGATTTTCATTGTCTAATTTGGTTTGGCAAAACTTATTTCTTAAGTTCTTCCTTTTGTCAGAGTTTGGGTTTTTCATCAATAGTACCAGACTGACATCTGCGCCTAGTCTGCACATTATACCACACCCTTTCAACAGCCAGCAGAAGCCTCAGGCCTTTCTTCCTTTTCCTAAGCCCTATCTCCCTGTTAGACCACCCACTGAGTTCTGGTCCTTCTTTGATGCCTATAGCTCCAAATTGCGTATGACATGCAGAGTAGCACCAGACTCAATACTAAGTGCTTTATAGTACAACATACATATCCTGTCATCATTCTGTTGCCATGGGACAATGCTAAGAGTGGCTCTCATTCTCAGATTATCTGAGGAAGAATCTAAGCCTTAGAGAGGTTAAATAACTTTCCTGGGGTCATAAAGCTAGTTCAGATACAAACCTGAGTGTGTGACCCCACATGTTTAACCCTTGTGCATGCAGAGATAACTGACCTGTGACCCAAGTAGATAGGGCCTTACCTGGCTTAGTCCCTCAGCTACTCTTTGATGACTCAAGTTTTCTCTCAGAGTAGTTTTTCAAAAAGAAAGAAATCAGTACTGAGTACTTACAGGGCCCTGTGTTGCTTTCACATCCCTTCTCTCAGTCCAGGTTTTAATAGGTCAGTTCTCTGCTTTTGGCTTAAAAAGGCCCTAAATGCTGATCCTTACTTATCCCTCTGATCTTATCTGTAACTACTCTCTTCCATGCACACAACTCCCAGCCATTGTGGCCTCCATGTTATATTAAAACATATAACATGTTATATTAAAACAGTTTTCTTCTACCTTATGAGGCTTAGAACAGTTTTCCTGAGCCTGACCAACTTCTCAGATTTTAGGTCTTTCATTTTTGCAACAATTTTCCCTAAAAATCCTGTCTGAAATTTACCCTTTCCTCCCATCACTCACGGTCATGTCACTTGATTTTTTTTTCTATAGTGCTCTCTGCCATCAAAATTATGTTCACTTACTTGTCTTTGGTCTCATTAGGTAAGCTTTTTCAGGATGGATGAAAGCCTGGTCTGGCCAATTCTGTTATAAGCCTCTGACACATGCCTAGCACAGAGTAGTCTCCAAAAATGTTTATTGAATATGTGACTGGATGAATGCATAACAATCATCCTTTACCAAAAGGAGGAAAGGAATGGTTCCCTGACAGAGACTCTGAAGAATGGCTCTGGTGAGGGTGCTGGGAAGTTGTAGAAGAGGGTTCTGATCTGTCTCCCTTGCTTTGCAGGCCAGAGGCACCCAACGAATTCTATGACGGAGACCACGACAATGACAAGGAAAGCGATGTGGAAATTTAACAGCAGCTTGGGATGCTATGTCTCAAGGAATTCTTTTTCATGCCTTGGTTTGGTGGGAGGTAAAAGGTGTGTTCCCCTAGTCTGGACTGGTCACCCCCAGGGCTTTTACTAACTCTGAGGAAGGGTTTGGAGATCACATGTGGTTTTAGAACCGTCTATCCCCTTTTCCTTTCTCTCCCACAGCCTGAGATGGTACATATTAGGGGTGAGATAAGGACAAGTATAGCTGGCTTTGGAACATCCTGGGCAGCCATTCCTCAACCCTTCAGTCCCCTTATTCCTTCCCTGCTGCCCTCCAACCCAGAGACTTAGGGATGAAGGGGTAGATAGGACTGAGATTGTCTCTAACATCCTTCTCTGGGTCCTACTGCAGGCCTTACTTCCAGGACAGTTGAAGAATGAGGGTTTGGAGGAGGGCTCTGGCTCCCTAATATCTTAACTCTAGACAATGGGAAGTATGGTTTTGTGTAGGGGGGGTATGTGAACATGTCCTATTCTAACTTTTTGTTTAAAATGGTTTTATGTCCATTTTACCACTGTTTTTATCCAATAAACCAAGTTGGTATTTTTTGTACCTTTCTGGGAATATAATTCTTACTGTGTATGAAAGGAAAGGAAAATGGAGTGATGAGGCATATAATAAAAATCATAGTTAACATTTATTCAGCACCCTATGTTAGGCCCTCTGTATATATTCTACATGGATTATTTTACTCATATATAGGAAGTTAATAGAATATTTTAGTTGCAAGTTAGACAAATCTGGGCAGATAACTAGCTTGAGATGGCATAGAAAATGACTTCAGGTTTTTTAACATGGGTGATTGGCCTGGTCATGCTTATTGGTGAAGATAAACTGAGATGAAATATGGTAAGTCTTAACACAATGCTGAATGTTAAAAAGTTGCTCATTAACTGTCTATGAAAAACAATGCTGGATACTGTAAATGCTGCAAACAGACCCTTCTCTGGAGGAGTTTACAGTCAGTAAGAAATGTGGTAAATTTAGCACACATTGACAGTGGTACAAGAAAGAGGAGTGGTAGATGGGTCACTCCCTCAGTCCTTTCACTCTGTTGCCCACCATCTTAGCTTAGAAAGTAACTTTTAAACTGTTTTGGACAAACTGAGTTTGAAGTGTGGGCTGGACAGCTCTGCAACCTTCTACCAGGCAATTAGAAGGTCTACAGCACAAGGGAGATGAAGGCTATATTTAGGAGCAGCTAGCTTAGCACAGTCTCTGGTATTACCAGGCCCTACTCTAAGCATTGGGGACCCTAGTGAGCAAGTCACTGACTGCTCTCCAGGAATGTGCACTTAAAATCTTTTGTCAGCTGTGGTCAAGATTATTCAGTCCATACTGTGAGGGCCCACAGGGTGCCATGTACTTTTCACACACAGGACAGATGTAGCTGGAGAATGGATGAAATTACTGAGGGAGAAAATCATGCTAAGGGCAAAGAACATACTGTTGGAGAACACCATTCTTTCAGACATGTTTGATTTATGCCAGTGGGGAATCCTATTTAAACATGGAGCTTGACAGATTAATCTGGGTTTAAATATTTTGTCAATTATGTGTGCTTAGGCAAGTCATTTTAACTCCCCAAATTCAAATTTCATATCTGTAAAACAGTGAGACCAGTGGAACTTCTCACATGAGATTGTGAGGATTCAGTAAGAAAAGGCATGTAATATTTTGCATAGCGCCTGGCATGGAACATACGCATTTAGCTAAGTGGTAACCATTGTTACTGATTAGACTATTGGTAATAATTACTTTGTCCACATTAGAAACAACTATCAAGACCACCTGGGAGTCATAATTGGGAAATTCTAACTCCAGAACTCAGCTAGTTAGGAGTCCAGCATTGAACGGACCACGCCTTGTTTTTGGCACATAGCCTTCAATAAATGGTAGCTGTTGGTTTAAAAAAATTTTTTCATATGCTAGCTCCATGTGTACTGCACACATTAAAAACTGCTTTATCCTAGAGAGCCCAGCACAGAATTTTCTGTCAAGCTAATGGTTACCTGATTTTTTTTGTTCAGATAAAATTCTGGTCTGGGGTATGAGAAGGGTCTAGGCTTTTACAGCCACGTGGGCCCTGCGTGGAAGCGAAGAGGCCTAAGCTGCTCCAACCGCCAGGGGGCGGTGCTCCGCGTTGCGGGCGCCAGAGCCGCACCGCCCACTCGCTAACACCCCGCCCCCCCCCCAACGTGGGTCCAAATGGTTAGGCCTGCCGGGCAGGTAGCGCGCTTCCGCGGCTTCCCTCACCCCCCTTCCCTTCCCCCATTGGTAGGGGCTGCGGGTCCGGGCGGAAGTGGGGCAGAGGGGCGGGAGCGAGGCGTCACCGTTGTATATTCATGAGGCGCGCGCAGCTCGGCATGCTAATGAGGCGGGGCGCGGCGGCCGGCTAAGGAGCTGCTGGGCGGCGGCGGTGGCGACTGGCGTGGAGCAGCCGGGCGGGGAGCGGAGTAGGCACAGGGTTACTGGTGAGCGCGAACCAGGACATGGAGCCGTCCGGCGGGGCCCTGGGGCCCGGCCGCGGGACCCGGGACAAGAAGAAGGGCCGGAGCCCGGATGAGCTGCCTGCGACGGGCGGCGACGGCGGCAAATCCAAGAAATTCGTGAGTGTCCCTCCCACCCAGGTCCCTCAGCCTGGCCTGATAGCCGCCCTCTGGACTCCAGAGACCCCGGGGGCTCCAGTCGTTCGCCAGGGATCCACCCCCGCGCCTTTTTTCCTGGTTCTGCCTGCTCCTGTGCTCCACAGCCTGGCGTCCTCCCCCTCCAGGACTTCGGAAGCTCCGGCGTCCCACCTGGCTCTTGCCCCGACCACCTCGGGGCTTCCCTTACTCCTCGGCCCTCAAGCTCTCAGCCCCCATGGCCCCACTTTCTTTCGTCTGCCTCTAGAACCCAAGCACACCTTCTCTTTTTGGTCTCCTGTACTTTTCTGGGTCCATTTTCTCTTCTTGCCCTTACCCCCTTTTTGGTGTTATCTTATTTCCTTCTCCTAAAGGTCACTTCCTTCCCCATGTTTGATCCCGTTCACCTGCTAACTTTCCTCCCATATCGTCCCCCTCAGGGCCTTCAGCCCGGTGTCACCTGATAATCCTTCCCCTCAGGAATGTTACCTGACTTGGGCCCTACCTCTCCTCCTCCCTTGGACATTTGTCCTTGCGATTACAGGAATGGGTTCCTGGCCAGGTCCTGTGGTCAGTGGGGCATGATAATAATTGGCTTCGCAGTGTTTCTCTATTCAGAGAACCTGTCTCTGCCCTGTTGCTTATCACTTTTCAGGGCGTTAGAACTTCTGTCAGGATTATGCCCTTCTTGACCCAGGATGGTGATAAACCTCCCCGGCGGGGAGGAAATTAGATTTCAAGTCCAAGAAGTTTTGTGAGTAATCGAATTGCTTTTTATACATTTCCTATGATAACCATCTCCTCAATTCCTCTTCTGTCACGTTTTGTACACCAAAGCTACTGCCATCCCATTTTCTAACTGTACAAGAGTGTAACTTTCCTCAGGTGTCAGTTACTTCCAATCTGAGTCTGGGGGAATATTGTTATTCATGTAGACCTATCATTATTTTATTACCTTTTGCCCATCCTAAATTCTCATTTCTTACTCCCTCCTCCAGGGAGCTATTTGTTTGCTTTTTACTATGAAAGCTTTGAATGATAACTGAACATTCTCGGAGAGAGGAAGAGTCTAGATATTAATTATTTGCTATTTAACTAGTTACTTAGTCTTCTATTCCAGGTACTTATACTCCAACTCTATTGTCTCTTAAAAAATGACTTTAAGTCATTTTAATCAAATGACTTAAAACTTTTACCTCTTGCGTCTTCTTAGCCCCCCCACCCCCCATATTCTGGTCCAACTTCACAAATTTGGGGAAAAGTCTAATAAAGTGATGGAAATAGGAAGAAAATGTTTTGTGACCTAGAGGGTTGGGATGCTGAGTGTACTAAACAAAATTAAAATAATGACTCATCTCTTCCCACCTATTTCTAGCAAGACCAGGTGCTCCTATGCTGTCCTTTATAGTGACATACAGGCTGTCAGTAACTGCTTGTTTTATCTGGTGAATACCTTTCTTTCCAGAAATACAGGGTGACTAAAGCAACCTTTCCCTATATTTTTTAGGACAAGAATTGACCCTTTAATTGGGGAGCTTTCTTTCCAGAACTTAAGTTCTAGGGCCTATATTCCTTCTATTTTTATATCTTTTTGTTTTTATTTTGTTTCCATAGGAACTGTTTGACCTTCTTTACCCAAATTCTAACTATTCTTGTTGATTTGTAGTGACTTCCATGACTTGTTAGTTTTCCAAGTCTTCAGTAGAATTCTGTATATGCTTTTTATTTTATTTAATACAAATGTGTTTCACAAATTTGTGAAATCTACTTAAAGTGGTGTTGTAAGGTGAGAAACCTGAGGAAATTCAGCTTCTTTTCACCTGTTTCTTGGCATGTCCATGGAGTGTGGTATATGCTGAGTGGATTTGGCTCAGAGTTGTTGATAATTTGCTTTAGAGAGGGTGGAGCTGAACCAAGTTCTCTTTTTCCTTTTGAAATGTTGGTCTTAACCCTTATCCTGCTGATTTTAAAAGCTAAGTATTACAGGTAGTGAGGAGAATTGCATTAGTAGATAGGGAATTAGGTTTCCAGAAAAGCAGTATTGCTTAACCCTTCAATTGCTAAGTATAATGTATCTGAAGGCATCAGTATATTCTTTTTTTTTTCTCTCTCTCTTTTTATGAGAACTCTGTGGAAATGAGAGACTAGGAGGAACATTGTAATCTACTTCTCCTTGTGTCTGTGTATGTATATGTGGGTGGGTGGAGTGGGTGAGATTGCTGGTGTGCTTTTGTTACCCGGGGCTTAGTTTTCTTGAACTACAGGCTAAAACCAAACTCAAAGCTCTTTCGCCTACTTCACCTTTTCTAAAGTGTGTGCCCTCTAGAACTCTATTAAGAATGTACTTTAAGGACTGGGGGTGTAGCTCAGTGGCAGAGCACTTGACTAAAATGTGCAAGGGCCCTGAGTGTGATCCCTGGTGCCACCCCACACCATCCCCTCCCAAAAAAGTACTTGATAAAAGTGCATTGGTTTGAGCCAAGTGTGCTTGAATGTTGTTTGCATTTGAGGGGTAGCAATCCCTTTAGTCCCTGCTACTTACCTTTCTGGGCTGTAGGTTCTAAATATAGATCAACTAATAAGAACACAGATCTTACATATTGCCTAAGATTGTTAGAGATGTTGATGCAAGTGGCTTAAGCCATACTGTCTGGTACTCCTTTTTTGGTTCTTTGTGAGTGTCTTTTGTCCTGGACCATGCGCATTCCCCCCCCCCCTTTTTTAATCTGGGGATTGAACCCAGGGGTGCTTAACCACTGTGCCATATTCCCAGACCTTTTTAATATTTTATTTTAGATATAGGGTCTCTCTGAGTTGCTTAGGACCTCACTAAGGTTGGCTTTGAACTCAAAGTCTTCCTACATCAGCCTCCTGAGCTGCAGGGATTATAGGTTTGTGCACTACTGTTCCTGGCAGCATATCCATTCTTTGGTATTATACCAGTTCATTTCAGAATTCATTCAGATAAAGGAAAATAAAAATTCTTAGTAAAGAGTGTTTTTGACTTTTTAGCACCGATGAATGAGTGTCAAATAGACTGATTCTGAATATATTTATGAAGAGTAAGTACAAGCAAAATGTTAGGAGGCTGCAGAGTATTCTTGCATTTAATAGAGTTCATCCTTCCCATTGAGAAATTGATAGATGCTTTTGTTTTGTTTTGTTTTTGGTACTGGCCCTTATTTTTTGAGACAGGATCTGGCTAAGTTGCTGAGGGTCTTGCAAAATTGCTGAGGCTGGCCTCAAACGCTCAATCCTCTTTCTTTTTTTTTTTTTTTTTTTTTTTTTTTTTTTTTTTTTTTTTTTTTTTTTTT
>PVHX01010774.1:0-67891 GCA_004024805.1 Geosciurus inauris | reverse complement strand
TTGGTTTCAAAACTGAGGCCTAATCTTGTAATCTGATGCCAATCACTGTAGAGGAAAGAGCATAAATAAAACTTTAGCTGTGTCAGAGCAGGGTCTTTCACTCAAGGGCTGGAATCAAGGTTCTCTGAGCTTTGGAATCATTAGGACATGGCATGGGTAAGAGATGAGAGCAGAAGCCAGTGAAGTAAGACTGCCACATGTATAGTGCTAGAAGTAGTTAGTATAGTGCTGAGCCCTCCTCAGTGAATCTAAAAATCCCTCTTCCTCAACTGAATTTACTGAAAAGCTTCTTCCTAATATATATGAAGTTTACCTTTTGCTTTTTGTATACTATGTGAATATTCAGTCCTACTAATGGGGAATTTGAAAGAAGCATTTTCCTGTGTGATTATTTGAAATATTTTCATATGGTTGAAGAAGATGGGAAAGTAATAGGCAGTTCTTTCCCCTGACTAAACTTTTAAAATGGATGTTCCCACTGCATGTCCTGTCCCACTATGGACTTCTTCATTTCAGTTCTGCACTTAGGAGTGCACCTTGTTTTGTTTCCAGCTTCACTCTGTTCTTCTCCCGCTACACTCCCACAACTAATTTACCATCCAGTCTACCTCTTACTGTGAGGCTTTCCTAGTGAACTATTAATACTTAGAGTTTGTCTTTTTTCTTTTTTTTATTATTGCTTTTGTGTTTTCATCAAGTTTGACTCACAGAACTTATAGCAAGCTATTATACTCATGATTTATTACAAGGTGTGGAGTCTGAGAGGGAGAGGTTTGAATGTGCAGCTTCTGCTCCTCCTTTCCCAATGGAGTCATGGATGATGTTATCTCCTCAAAACTACTATGTGTGATAATATTCAGTGTTTTTTTTTAATATTTTTTTTATTTGTAGATGGACACAATGTCTTTATTTTATTGCTTTGTATATGGTGCTGAGGATCGAACCCAGGGCCTCACACATGCGAGGCAAGCGCTCTACCACTGAGCTACAATCCCAGCCCCAATATTCAGTGTTTTAGTCAGCTTTTTTTTTCACTGCTTTGACCAAAACACCTGACAAGAACAACATAGAGGAGGAAAAGTTTATTTTGGGGCTCACAGTTTCAAAGATCTTAGTCCATAGATAGCCGGCTCCATTGCTCTGGGCCTTTGATGAGGCAAGACATCTTGGCAAAAGAGTGTGGTGTAGAAAAACAGGTCAGGATGTGGCCAACAAGCAGCAGATAAAGAGAGAGCCCCCTCACCGTTAACAAATTATAATACCCCAAAGGCATGCCCCTAATGGCCCACTTCCTCCAGCTACATCTTACTGGTCCATAGTTACCACTCAGTTAGTGGCCCTATCAGGGGATTAATGCACTGATTAGGTTAAGGCACTTATAACTCAAACATTTCACCTCTAAACTTTCTTGCATTTTCTCACACATAAGTTTTTGAGGTCCACTTCATATTTAAATCATAACATGTACCAAATATTGTCAACCAGGAAAGCTTGCCTAAGCCTTGGGTGTCCACATTCTCCCCATTTGGATGGCATCTAGTCTTCAGTTCCTCCAAATGGTGGGACTGACCTAGCATTGTCCAAAATAATGTCTTATATACATGTATGAATATACCACAGTGAGTCTCCACATCATGTACACAAGACTGGAATCCTAATTAGAATAAGATATATTCCATGTTTATATGAATATGTAAAAATATACTGTCATGTATAACTAAAAGGAACAGCAATTAAAAAAAAAAAGCCCTGTTATAAACTCCTTGTTAGACTGGCAGGGTCCAACGTCTCCAGGCAAACAAAAATGCCTCTCAGGCAAGGCAATCCAGGAACCTGGAGATCACCATCTAATAGGCTAGGACTAAGAACACACTTCTTTTGGAGTGAGGCCCAATTCCCTACTACATAGAGCTTAACATATCTTTTATTATTTTATAGTTTCCTCAGTCATAAGTCTGATAAGGTCTCACTAGGCTAAAGTCAAGGTAGGTTTGTGATCTTATCTAGGCTGTAGGGAATGAGTTGTCTTCTATTCATTCTGATTGCTAATATAATTCAATTCTTGTGATATAGGATTAAGATTCTGTTTTTCTTGCTGGCTAACATAAAAGCTATTCTCAATTTGTAGAAGATTCTGATATTTGATCTCCTTTCTCCATCATCAAAGTTAGCAAGGGCAGGTGGAGCCCATCAAAGCTTTGAATCTGTCCTTTCTGACCCATCTTGGAAGATTTCTCTGATTTTAGGACTATGTGGTTAGATTAGCCACACCTGGATAATTCAGAATAATCTTCCAATTTAAGGTCCTTAATTGATTCATCTGCATAATTCTTTTTTCTCCTGTAAGGTAACATTTACAGATTCTGGAGATTAAGGTATGGATGTCTTTGGGGACCAGTATTCTGCCTACCACAGAAAACAAACTTATGAATGTAAAAATGAGATTTTATTGTCTTAATTAAAATGAAATCATGATATTGGGACTTTTAAGCTTTAACAGAGCCAGAAGGAGGAATAATTCAGGCAGGAGGGTTTTCATTGCCCATCAAATCTTATATATAGGAAGTTACATGTTCTGAAATAGAAAAAGATGGTCAGAATAGCCCTGTTTTATGTTCTTCCCTCAACTTTCATATATTTGGTTTCTTAATTAAGAAATAATTATTAAGAAATGGCATTATGATAACGACATTTGTTCAATTTTCCACTGAGTCACTTAACACTGGGAAAAAAATCTTCAGGTTCTTTCCATTGATCAGGAATCTGGGTTTAGAATTTTATATTGCATTGCCCAAGGTCACAAAATGAGTAAATGGATCTTAGGGATTTGAACATGATTTTCTCTAAGATGCTTCAAACTGTAAAAAGCCAATTCTCCAATTTGATACCTGCATTTTACATGTGAATCTCCAATTTATATCTACAATTCTGACCTCTATGTATAAAATTCTATTTTTTAAAAAAGTCAATTTCTCAGTACCTAGAAGCAGAAAACATGCAACTTGTTTATCTGTTGAGAAAATGTTCAGGATGTTTAAGGTGTATATCCTTATCTTATAAAAATATCTGATAACTTTCTTATTAGGACAATAAAATAATATAATTAAGCCATTTTAAGGAAATTTGAGAAGCATAGAATTTTATTCTAACAATATGTTCTACTTGAAATATTACTATATAATATATGCACATATGTATATTAATCCTAAAATATCAGGTAAGATGCCAGTGTATCTATATAGCACTTTCATTGGCTCATGCATTATTAAAATATAGAACTTAATTTTTATTGTCTTACCTTTGTAACTCTGTTCTTTAATTGAAGATAATTCCCAGACCAAGACTGAAGCAATTACTAGCCTTAATTATGAGTAATGAATACATTGTTCATTTATGTTACTGAAGATTTTGAATTCAACCATGTTCACCTGGTAGCACTTTAGGATGGCAGGCTGCATATTTTACCTGTAAGGAGCTTTGTATACTGGTTCCTCACTTCTTCAATCACTAGCCTTAACTTCCTGTGCTATGAAATAGGATCAAATTGTTCTGATGAGTCTTTCTACACAAGGAATCCTCATCCTCTGTTTCAAATTTTCTTTTATCCTCCAAAGATTCTCCTTACCTGGCTTCACTGACCTCCTAGACCATTTTTGCCAGTGGGAAAGTGATACTCTCCCTTTTTAGGAAAGTATATAGTTGATATCAATTCCTAAACTTTCTCTATTCATGCAAAGCAGAAAATCAGTGACTTTTCTCCATCTGTGAATGTGATTGCTTGAGAATGGCAGAAACCTGCAGAAATCCCAAATTAGCGTTTTCTAGCTAGAGGACATTTGTTGCTCCTAAAGGCATCTTTGGAAAAGCAGGATTTTTAGGAACACCTCTTGGTGTCAATTTCTAAACCTCCATTTTTTTTGCTGGAGAGCTCCTACCTGAAGGAAGTGTTCTAAGCAACATAGGTTGTAGGAAAAGTTGTATAATAATTCTCTCTTATCAATGAGAAATATATGCCAAGACCCCCAGTGGATGCCTGAAACCAAGGACACATAGTACTGAACCTAATATATTGTTTTTCCCATACATACATACCTATGCTAAAGTTTAATTTACAAATTAGGCACAGTGAGATATTAACAATAATTTATCACAGATCTTAGCAGCATCCACATGCATTATTTTTCTTTCTTAATTAAGTAAAGAACTTTCACCTTTTCACTTAAAAGAAATACTTTGTGGTTTCTCTTGGGTATATCTGAATTGCAAGCATCATTACTCTTGTACTTTGGGGCAAGGGTGAAATAAGGGTTACTTGTACATAAGTATAGTAATACCATGATAGTCAATTGTATAACCAAGATGACTACTAAGTGACTAATGGAAGGGTAGCATATATAGAATACACATGTTGAAAGAAGGAAAATTTTTTGTCCCAGGTGGAGACATGTCAGAAAAGACATTTTGTCATGCTGCTCAGAATAGTGTGTAATTAAAAATTTAGGAACAGGGCTGGGGCTGTAGCTCAGTGGTAGAGTACTTGCCTTGCATGTATGAGGCACTGGGTTTGATCCTCAGCACCACATAAAAATAAATAAAGTTATTGTGTCCATCTACAACTATATATATATATATATATATATATATTTATGAATCATTTATTTCTGGAATTTTTCTTTCAATATTTTTGGACCATGTTTGACCAGGTATAGCTGAAAACCATGGAAAGTGAAACTGTACATGGGGGGTGCTACTATATTATTTTTATTTCTACTTCCTGAAGTTTTGTTAGTACAGAGTCTTGGCAGAGCCCTTTAGTTGCATGTGAGGCCATGCAAATAATCTATGTGTTATACCCAATCAGCAAGAAACAACAAACTCATAGGTTCATTCGTTAAAGGTTTATTTTTCAGCCGGCAGGACTGCAAAGCCAATTAGAGCCAATTCAAAGTTGCAGCCCCCGACTTGGTTATATAGGAAAAGAAAACTGTGAGTCAAGCGCTATGACGTTTTCTCCTTTTAGCCAGTGCAAGCTAGCCAACAATACAGAAGCAGAAATTGCAGTTAGATAAGCCCACCCTACGTCCACCCTACGTTTGGGAAATAGATTGTAACACTGTTTAGTAAGCATCCTGGGTTTGGCAAGCATCCTGGAGTTGTCTGTTTATCTGAAACTTAGCTCAAGATGACCGCGATTTTTTGCAAAAACTAAGTATGTTGATGTTTGTGCTCAAGTTAAGGTGGCTGACAGGGCTAAAGTTAAGGTGGCTGACAGCCCAGACAAAATGGAGTTACTTAAGCTAAGAGTTATCATATATGGATTTAAAAAAAATTTTCTGTTTAAAATTCCTGATTTTCACAAGGAAGTAAAAATGAAACCATCTCAACAGCACATATTTACTCCTCCCTTATCCCCTTTCCACCATGTTGCTGGGGAGACCTCAGATCTACTGATTTTCTTTAGTTATGACAATTTCTTTATTCATGTAATGAATATCATATACCTACTTATTACCAGTCATTGTTCTAAGAAATTTAGAATTTAACCAAAGGAAAAAAATCCCTGCCTATATGAAACTTATTCTCAAATGGGAAAGGCACAATAAAATAAATACATAAACTATATAAGGCTAACCAGAACATCAGGAATGTATATAAGGTATATGTTCTTCAGATCCTCCTCATTCTGTCTTTTGGAGAAGTGGCTGAATTCAGATTACTGGGGTTAGTGAATTTTACCAGTTACCTACCTGATAGCCCTACTCCCTTGTTCTTTACTAATAAAATTCTGATTTTCTCTGAGCAACACATTCTCATTTTCCTAGAGTGTGTTGCAGCCATAGGAGGCAAGGCAACTGAGTTCTAGCCATTAGATAAACAAAAATGTTCCTGGGATGGTTGTCCCCAAAGTCAAAGACTTCAGAGGAGAATCCACTCTCTCTATTACCTTTCTGCTGTATTGCTATATAGAATGTGAACACAAGACCTGGGTTTTAGGAGTTACTTGCAAGCAGGAGAAAAGCATGTGCTACAGCTTGCAGAGCAAGAAATGGAACTCAGTAGTAGTATCAGCCCTGACTGCCTGCTTTTCTCAGTACTACCACATTGCAAGGGTTCATCTACTGAAGCACAATTCTAAGGATTACAATATGAATGAAGAATTCTGGGATTGTGCAACACTGCACTATTTTTAAAATTAATCCTTATTTGTTTATTCATGGCACCTAGGTTGCAATTATATGCAGCCTTACACAATCCTGGATGGTTCACTAGGGAATTAACAATAGACATATTTCCTCTTTAACATTTTCTCTCAGTACATAAAGGCAGGTACTCAAGTTGAGTCCTAAGGCAGTCCAAATATCCTATGTGGCATAAAGAAGCTATAATAGTGCAAGGGGGTGGTTGTTCATCAACCCCATATCCATGTACTTGCACATCTGTCAAAACCATTTCCTGATATCTCCAGAATTTGTGTCCATGGCATTAAACTGCTTTATATTGCCTAATGGTGGTATTTTCTTACTAAAAATCCAAAGCAACAGTACTTCATGAAACTATATTGTACAATCATGTATTGATCTTCAGTTAGCTGGCAATTCATCTAATTTGATTATAATTCATCTAATTTGATTATATAGAAGAGATATAATCAATGAACATTGATATCAAAAAAGTCTATTGTATTTAATGTTAATGGATGATTAACATTGTCAATTAATAATTGGTTTCAATAGCAGTGAGTGGGAACATAAGTCTGGTAATAAATGAAGTTCATTATATATTATAGAATTTCATCCAGTGGTCTTATATTTCCTCAGTGAAAAACAAAAACAAAACAAAAAACATACATCTTACTTTCTGAAGCTTGTATGAGACATATCTGAAGGAATTAGACTAGGAGATAAATGACTAATTCTTTTCTCTATGCTGGAAACTCTCAGGTTTCAATGAGAAAATGGAATCAGGTGGGCGCTATGTAACACAAAATTTTACTCTGAGTAATAGCATTTCTTTCTTCTCTCTTGATGGGCATTTTATTTGTGCCAATGCCATTTGGGTAGAACTTTATGTTGTCACATTTTTAAAAAATACATCATCTGGGCACAGTGGTACATGCCTGTAATCCCAGCACTTTGGGAAGCTGAGACAGGAGAATTGTGTGTTCAAAGCCAGCCTCAGCAATGATGAGGAGCTAGGCAACTCAGTAAGACACTGTCTCTAAATTTAAAAAAAAAAACAAAATAGGGCTGAGGATATAGCTCAGTGGTCAAGTACCCCTGAATTCAATCCCTGGTAATAAATAAATAAATAAATAAATAAATAAATAAATAAATAAATAAATAAAAATACATCCGTGAAATTTGTGTGATTTACATGCATATGATAAAATGAGATGAACAGAGAGCCTACATTCTGGGAGCAAATTTTTGCCACACGCACATCAGATAGAGCACTGATCTCCAGGATATATAAAGAACTCAAAAAACTTAACACCAAAAAAACAAACAACCCAATCAATAAATGGGCTAAGGTGCTGAATAGAAACCTCTCAGAAGATATACAATTAATAAACAAATATATGAAGAAATGTTCAACATCTCTAGCCATTAGAGAAATGCAAATCAAAACTACTCTCAGATTTCATCTCACCCCAGTCAGAATGGCAGCTATCCAAAATACCAGCAACAATAAGTGCTTGCAAGGATGTGGTGAAAAAGGCACACTCAAACATTGCTGGTGCAACCAATCTGGAAAGCAATATGGAGATTTCTTAAAAAACTTGGAATGGAACCACCATTTGATCCAGCTATTTTACTCCTTGGCCTATACCCTAAAGACTTAAAAACAGCATACTACAGTGACACAGCCACATCAATGTTTATAGCAGCACAATTCACAAATGCAAAACTGTGGAAGCAACCCAGATACCCTTCAACAGATGAATGGATAAAGAAAATGTGGTACATATACACAATGGAATATTATTCAGCAATAAAAGAAAATTAAATTATGGCATTTGCAGGTAAATGGATGGAACTAGAGAACATTATGCTAAGTGAAGTAAGCCAATCCCAAAAAAACCAAATGCCAAATGTTCTCTCTGATTAGTGGATGCTGATACACAAGGCAGGTGGGAATGGGGAACATAGGAGAAATGGAGGAACTTTGGATGGAGCAGGGGGGGAGGTGGGAGGAGGGAAAGGGGAATGGTTGTAGTAAAGAGGGTTGAATGAGATGGTCATCACTACTCTAGGTGCAGGTATGAAGACACTATTGGTGCGACTCTATCTGGTTTGCAACCAGAGAAATGGAAAAATTGAGCTCTCTATATAGGTACTATGACTTGAAATTCATTTAAATAAATTAATTTAAAAAATAAAATTAACTTTACATAAAAATAAAGATTGATATATCCTATTGAAATCCATATTCCAGAGGTAGTTAGGGAGTATTCCCAAGATCAGGAGTACATACTTCAGAGGTGTCTCAAGGAGCCAATTCGATTTTGACACCTAAATCTAAACTAGCCTCTTGATAGCCAAAATGTGGTTGAGTGTCCAAGAAACATAGCATGACCTTGGAGCTTATTAGAGATGCCGAAGACCAGGCCACAAACCCAGATTTAATGGGTTTGCATTTTACCAAGATGCTCAGTAGATGCTGTAAATATTTATTTGGAGAAGCACTGCACTGGCCATTTTGTTAATTAGCATAAGTATTATTAGAAATAATATTGGCTTTGGTGAAATGAGTGATGACCAATTATGTGGTTGGTTGGCAATACAGTTGTGTATACTTTTCCTAAAAAAGCTTTTGGGATGGTGCCTCAAAATGAATCTGGAATTCATTTGATTTTGTGTCCCCTTCACTTAGCAGAAAATTCTGGCATTTGATTGGATTACAATATTAGTTGGACCTGGTATCAAAATATTGTTACATTTGCCTAGAAATTAAACTTTCATGAAAAATGCTTCTGATTATATTCAATGAAAAATAATGAGGATATCATGTGATTGCTTTTATACTTGCTTGATAGTGTTTGTAGGCATCTACGAGTTTGTGTGTCTGAGACTTAACTCTATTATAACATTATAGCATGCCACCTGGTAGCAAGCCTAGTGATCAGTGGGGGCTTGGACCTTTACCAAAAAGAATCTCATAATTAAGAAAATCAAACTGGCTTGGGCTATTTTATAATAGAGACTTGGAAGCTACACAACTCTAAAACTTTTCTTCCTTTTTCTGGTGGTGATCTTGGCTTACAGACAGTTCTTATGGCTGGACAATTCTGTATTTGAAGCAAAACTCGAGTCCACGTCAGATTAGACTACCAATACAAATATTCTGCTTGGAACCTTGCTGGTGGGATTATACATTCATTTCTGCAAACAGAACTTGGCCCTGGGTTGCTATAACTCTTCAAGGAATCATGTTAATTGCCAACAGATGGCACAAATAACCGTGTGAACGTCACAGATATTTTGCAACATTCTCTTACTTTCTCAATATCAGGTAAATGATCCACTCTGTTTTTTGTTTTGAACACATCTTGAACTTTAGTTTTATTTAACATAATAACATCTAACCTATGTACTTTCCACAATCTTTAAGTCTATTTCTTGAACCTCAACGTGTGTTTCATTTGCTGGATGGCTTTTTGGGTCCCAGCAGTTAAATTAATCCATAATGTTCATGTTCATCTGTAAAGGGAGCTGAGAAAAGAAATAATAATAATAATTATTATTATTATCTTTTGTCTAATGACAAAAGATCTCACAGGCGGAGGCATTAAATTGGCTGTTCTAATATACTGACAGGATGCTGTAGTGACAATTTAATATATGCTTCAGCATTAGTCCAACTAATGCTTCAGCATTCAAGGAAGGTATATTCTTGACAACTTTGGTTTTGAGGAAGTCCCCACAGAGCTGGACTAGTGGGGTATCCCCAAGGGTTCCCAGATTGCTTCAGTTAGGCTAGAAAGTTAAGTTGCCAACTGTGCTAGGAGGAGGTATAGAGAACTAGGAGGGTTTGCACAGTCAGCTCCAAGACTCTCTCCTTTAGATTATAGAATCAGATTCTTATTCATCTTCATACTGCCTTTTTCAAGTGTCTCTATCATTGGGTCTACTCACATTACATTGTAGATTAAGATTTGAATGGCACAATTTTTATGTGTGCTATTAATTAGCAATGATTATAATAGTTCCCTGGCCTGTACCTCAGTTTTAACCTATATGTATGGTAATATATATGTATCATTTATGGCTTTAAACTCAACATAGCCAAGACAGAATGTTCACTTAGTATTTACTGAAATTCAGCTATATATTAAGCCCTATCCTAAATATTGGATTAAACCTACCATATTTCCACCCCGAACCCCCAACCTGGATCATCTTTGATAGAAGAAAATAGTATTAGTATCCATTCAACATCCAAATCACAGAATACAAACCACCTTTGATATCTTTCTCTTTTATATTTTCCTAGAAATGATAATATCACCATGTCCCCAAAATTCTGCTTTCTACTATCTCACCAATTGTATCCTCGTATTTTGACTGTCTTATAGACCTTCATTCTTTCTCCCTTGAATGTTTAAATTGAAATGGTTTCTTTACCTTCAACCTGGCCTTTTTCCAGTCCAATGCTTTTCAAGCTGTTCATGTATAAAATTCAAATGAAGAACATGAAAAATGCAGATTCATTCAGAGTAATCAACTCAAACTGATTCATCAGTGACTCTGAAAGTTAAAGTCCCTTTTTGATAAAACAAACAAAAAACAAGAACTAGAAGAATTTTCTTGTAGTTTACGAAGGTCCACATTTAGGAGATTTTGCCTCATTACTGATAGGGTAGTCTTTGTCAAAGATTAATGTTACTCCCCGTTTTCTATGTCACTTTCTGTACAGTTCTTCAGTGGTCTTCCCTCTCTTCCCTTTCCCTCCCCTCCCTTTTCCTTTCCAAAAATATTTCTTGTCTGGCCACCATATACTTTGTTAGCCTTGTTATTTCTTTCCTCTTATTGTCTGTTCCCTTAAACTCTAAATAGCTATTTTCAAACTTTGCTGCACACTAGAATCACTTAAGGGAGCTTTACTGATGTCTGGATCCCACCCCAGTCATTCTGATTTAGTTGATATGTAATGCAGGCTGAGTACTGGAATTTTTGTAGTTCCCAGGGAATTCTAATATGTGTCAATATTTGAGAATAACTCCTCTATATACCTTTGGTTTGCTAGTTGTATGAACATTGGAATCGCCTGTGGAATTTTAAGAAGGAAAAACTATAGACTTCTATATTTTACCCCCAGAGAATGTTATTTGATTTGTCTGTAGTGTGTGAATATTAAAAGGTCTTTAGTTGATTCTAATTTGTTGAAGAGTTTAGGAGACAATGCTATATATCTTGATACCATGGTGAAGTATTTTAATTCCTTCAGGGTCTTACAATCCTTTAACATTCAGTTCTGTTATTTAAGATATACCAAGATATTCTGGTTCCCTCAGTGCCTTATAATCCCTCAACATTTATTTATTTCATTTTTCAGAATCTTCATTTTATGTTTCTTACTTTGTTTCATAGGACTCTGCCTGACTAGACTAAGTAAAATCTGACTTAAGCTAGAAATTCTTTTGTGACATTTGAGGCAGAGATTGTGTTTTCAGTTAGCTGTGGGGAGTCCAGATGTAAAATCTATGTATTTTGGGCTGGTGTTGGTGCCAGAGAAAAGCCAATGAGTAGTTTGAACAAAATTTACCAGGCAGCAGAGAAACTAAAAGTGCTAAGAGAATCTGGAGAATGGAACTAACATTTAAACAGAATCAGATGTCAAACATGAGTGACAGGAGAGTAGATGATAGCATTTCATTTCCTATGAGGTTCTATATATTTGATACAGGGCTTCTTGATTGGCCAGTACTTTCCCAATGTCTTCCTTTTTGTTTTAATTTATTTGAGTTTCTGTTTCTTGGAAGCAAGTGATTACCAATTATAAAACTAAAGTAAGCTCTACCTCTTCCCTCCCTTGGATGAAGTTCTGCACAACATTTAAAACTATACTTATAAAGAATTTTGAATTTCAATGGTTTCTGCTTTTATTTTTATGGTAGCCTTCCTTCTGCTTACTCTGGGTTATTTTGCTCTTTTTTTCTCTAGATTCTTGAGATGGGAGCTTAGATTATTAATTCAAAATTTTTGTTTTTTTAATGTGTACATTTAGTGCTATAAATGTTCCTCTTAGATTCCTCCAGCAGTCCTCTAAAAATTGAGCATGTTGTGTTTTCATTTTTACTCAGTTCAATGTATTTTTTAATTTATGTTAAGTCTTCCTCTTTGACTTAACAGAATTTAATTTAAGTAATTTAGTTGTTTAGTTTCCAAGTATTTGAAGATTTTTCTGTTATTATTCTAATATTGATTCTAGTTTGGTTCATTATAGTCAAATAATGCAGTTCATATGGTTTCAATTATTTTAATTTGTTTAAAGTTCATTTTGTAACTCATAATATGGTCTAGTTACATGTGCTGAGGGCACTTGGAAATAATGTATATTCTACAGTGTCATATAAATGCCACTGGAGTAGAGTGTCAAATAAATGTCAATTAGATACTTTAAGGTATTGTGGAGTTACTATATATCTTTACAGATTTTCTTTATAGTTATTCTATTAACTGTTGAAAAGGGGGTATTGAAGTCTACAGCTATAATTCTTAATTTCTTTATTTATTCTTTCTGTTCTATTTTTGCACCACACATTTTGCAACTCGCTTCTTTGGTGCATAAATGTTTAGGCATGGTATGTCTTTTTACTCTATTAACCTTTTTTTTTTGGTACTGGAGATTGAACCCAGAGGCACTCGACCACTGAGCCACATCCTCAGCCCTATTTTGTGTTTTATGTAGAGACAGGGTCTCACTGAGTTGCTTAGTGCCTGGCTGTTGCTGAGGCTGGCTTAGAACTCACGATTCTCCTGTCTCAGCCTCCCTAAGTGCTGGGATTACAGGCTTGTGCCACCATGCCCGGCTTCTATTAACCTTTTATCATTACTAAAACTCCCTTTCTGTAACTGTTAATTTTTGTTGTGTGCAGTCTACTTTATCTGTAGTAATGTAACCATACCATATTGATTTTGATTAATTTAAATATCACTTTGAATTCCTTTATTTAAACTTGCTTACACTGTCATATTTGAAGTGAGTTTTGTTGTTTCACAGATAGTACCTAGTTAAATCATATTTTTAGACTACACTACCATACTCAATGTGAAAATCTTTTAATAGGTATATTTAGACGATATGAATTTAATGTTAAGTGTTAGTATGCTAACACTAAAACTTGTCTGCCATTTTGTTCTTTGTTTACTCTTTGTTCTCTTTTTCCTGCCTTTCCTTGAGTTAATATGACCATTTTTTAAATATTCCATCTTGATCTAGCTATACTGTTTAAAAGTAGTTCCATTGAGATATATTCCAACTGCCATAAATTCACCTTTAAAAGTGTATGTCATTGGTTTTATTACATTTACAAAGTTGTGCATCAATATCTATCCTACTCCAGAATATTTTTATCATGTCAAAAATCAATTTCATAACTACTAACAGTCACTTTCTATTTTACACTCTCTATATTCCCTGGGAAAGTTTTAAAAGTATTTTTAGTTGTAGATCGACATAATACATTTATTTATTTATTTATTTATGTGGTGCTGAGGATCAAACCCATTGCCTCACATGTGTGAAGCAAGCACTCCACCACCAAGCTACGATCCCAGACCCCTGGAAACCTTTAATCTATTTTCTTTTGAGATGATTTTTCTTATTCTGTATTTGTATTCAAATGGAATTATATAATGTATGCCCATTTGGGTCTGGATGATTTCATTTAGCATATTTTCAAAACTTGTCCATGTAGTAGTATAAATCAGCTCTTTATGCCTTGTATGACTGAATAATATTCCATTGTTTGGCTATTCCAAATTTTATTTATCCACTTCTAAGGTGACAGAAATTTGGGTTGTTTTCAGATTTTTGTCTATCATGAAAAATGCAGCTATAAACAATTCTGTGCAAGTTTTTCTTGAACATGTGTTTTTAATTCACTTGAGTATATACCTAGGAGTGGAATTTCTGGGTCATGACGGAATCATTTTGGGGAACTGTCGAAAGGGTTTGCATAATAATTGCACTGTTCTTGTGAAGGTCCAAATTTCTGACAGTGTATGAAGGTCTAAATTTTTCCACATTTTTGCCATACTTGTCATTGTCCGTGTTTTAATTTTAGTTATTGCTGTTTTTTAATTTAATGTAATGTAATTTTTTTTATTTTTTATTTTTTGGGTACTGGAGATGGAACTCAAGGGCATTCGACCACTGAGCCATATCCCCAGCCCTATTTTGTGTTTTATGTAGAGACAGGGTCTCACTGAGTTGCTTAATGCCTCGCTGTTGCTGAAGCTGGCTTTGAACTCGCAATTCTCCTGTCTCAGCCTCCCTAAGTGCTGGGATTACAGGCTTGCGCCACCGCGCCCGGCTTGTTTTTTAATTTTAGATTTTCATTTTTGTTTTGCAGTGCTGGGGATCAAACCCTGGGTCTGGTGTATGTTAAGCAAGCACTTTACCACTGAGCTATACCAGTATCCCTAACCTCAGAATTTCTATTTGGTTCTTTTTAAAAAATACCAAATTATATTTATTTAAAATTTAATTTCCATATCTTTATATTTTTTATTTGGAAAGATATCATTCTGTTCTTTACACATGGTTTATGTTACTTTATTGAACATATTTAAGACCCAGTTTAGTGTCTTTTTCTAGTTATCTCAATGTCTGGTCTTTGTAAGAACCATTTTATTTTTCCTGAGATGGGCCAAGTTCTGCTGTTACTTTGTTGCACATTAGGTAATATATTTGTTTAAAACCTAACATAATAATATAAGGTGGCAACTGAGGAAATCAGACATTTCTTTTGCTCCAAAATTTGTTGTTGTCAGTTTTGTTGTTTTTGCTTTTTCTGAACTAATTCTATAGTTTTTGCCATATGTGGTCACTGAAGTCTGCTCAGTTTAGTGGACAGGTAATGAATGAGAACAGATATTTTTAAATATATAAAGTGGGTAAGTCTCTCAGTCTTTGTCAAGGGGTTCTGTGAATGTGTTGGTGCATGCCCTCAACACACAGTCAAGTAGTTAGTAACTCTTCTGACTCTTCATCTCGTCCTTGCACAGATCCTCCAGGTTAGAGAAAAGTGACAACTCAGGCCTTTTCTAGCTCTTTCCTGATCATGTGCATCGCCCTGGGTATGCACTGGACATTTAGCTGGACAGGAATTAGTTGACATTCTTTATAATTTTGTTGTAAAGTCAATAGTTGACATGAGGATTTACTCTTTATGCTGTACATTTTATGGATTTTGACAAATGTATAATGATACATACTCACCTTTGTAGTACTGTGAACCTTAGTTCCACTGCCTAAAAGTCCTGTTGTGGTCTGCATCATCATCCCTTCCTCTTTCAACCTCAGGCTAACACTACCTTAACCTGTGGTTCTTTATAGATTTTTATAGTAAGTTTTAAGTAGGTGGTATCAATTTTCCAACTTTATTTCCCTTCTTTGATGGAGTGTTGGTTACTCTGGGTCCTTTTCCTTTCCAAACTTTAGAATCAATAACCCCTAAATACTCACAAAATAACTTGCTGTTATTTTGATTGGGACTGCATTGATCTTCTTGATTCTCTGTATGAAAAAAACAAATTTATTGAAACCTAGAGTATTTGTGTTACGACTCTAGACTGTACTTAAATCTACTCTTTTTTATTGGTACCTATAATTTGTTCAGAATGGTGACTTTCATTGTGGCACATCATATATACAAAAAATATAATTTGATAAATTTCACTCCCCAATATCTTCCTTATCCTCCTTGCCTGTCTATCTCTGGCCCCCTTCTCTAAGGATCTTACCTTCTTTCATAGCATTCCCTCCCTGCCCCCTGTTTTCCCTCTCGTTTCCACATATGGAAGAAAACATGATACTTTTCTCTCTGAGTCTGACCTCTTTTGCTCAAAATTATGTTCTTTAGTTCCATCTATTTTCCTGCAAATGTCATAATTTCATTCTTCTTTGTGGCTGAATAAAACACCATTTTTGTACATATCACAGTTTCTTTATCCATTCATCTGCTGATGGATACCTAGGGCTGATTCCATAACCTGGCTATTGTGAATTGTGCTGTGATAAACATGAGTATGCATGAATCGGTAATGCATTCTAATGTATTCTGATTGGGGGGAGGGGTATAAAGGATTGAACTCAGAGGCGCTCAACCACTTGTCCACTGAACCACATCCCCAGCCCTATTTTCTATTTTATTTAGAGACAGGTTCTTACTGAGTTGCTTAGTGTCTTGCTTTTGCTGAAGCTGGCTTTGAATTCACAATCCTCCTACCTCAGCCTCCGGAGCCGCTGAGATTATAGGAGTACACCACTGTGCCCAGCTTGTATACTGATTTTAATTCTTGTGGATTAATACCAAGGAGTAATATATCTGTTCACATATTACTTGATATCCAAATGTAGAAAAATGAAATTAGGTCCCTATCTCTCACTCTGCACCAAAATCAACTCAAAATGGATCAAAGATTTTATAAGACCAGAAATTTGCAATTGCTAGAAAAAAAATAGAGAAACAGTTCAATATATGAGCACAGGTCAAGGTTTTCTATTATAGGACTTTCATAGCTTAGGAAAGAAGAGCAAAAATCAATAAGTGGATGTCATCAAATTAAAAAGAGTTTTCACAGCAAAGGAAACAATTATGAAGGTGAAAAGACAACTGAGAGAATGGGAGAAAATCTTTGACAGCTATTTTCTGACAGAGGAATAATATCCAGAATACATAAGGATCTCAAAAAACTCAACACTAAACACTAGATAAACCAATCAATAAATGGGCAAATGAATTAATAACACTTCTTAAAAGAAGCACAGATGACCAACAATTATATGAATAAATGTTCAACATCTTTAGCTGTCATGTAAATGCAAATCCAATGCACACTGCAATTCTATTTAACTGCAATTAGAATGGCAGTCATCAAGAATACAGATATCAATAAATGCTGGCAAAGATGCAGGATGCATGGTGAAAGGAATTCTTATACCCTGTCTATAGGAGTGTAAATTGGTACAACAACTATGGAAATCAATATGGAGTTTCCTCAGAAAGCTAAAGATAGAACAGCCATATGATCCAGCTAGAGGACTCTCCAGCGTGAAGAGTCCTCTGCTATTACTGTTAAGTGACTGTAGAAACTCAGGCCTATTATTCTTTGTTGACATACTGATGGTGTTCTTATTACTGGTGGGTAGAAGGAAGGAAGAGTTCCAACTTGCCATGCGATCCTGTTCTTTATTGACAATGCAATGGAGGTGACCTAAGTAACACTGACTGACTATAAAAGTCTTATCTCTCTTAGGCCTTTTTTCACACTGTCCCAGCAGAAGGAAAATGGCACTTCATTATTGCCAGGTGGGAGCAGAAATATAGGTTTCCCACTTGATCTCCACTGTGGGTAAACATCAGAGATTTGTTAATTCCAGGCTCCTAAAATGTTCACTAGAGCAAAACTGTCTCCGAATTTTAAAAGTTGAATTCTCCATATAAAAATAGATATCTGAACTGTGAGAAATCAAATCTAGTAGAAAATGAAAAACAAATATATCTTATGATTTGTTCTAGAAAACTTACATTTCCTGTCAATCTTTACTTAACATGCTTTTTTTCCTTTTGGATTGCCCTATTTCCTCTATCATCTGAGCTATTTATTTATTTATGGATGTATGTATTTGTTTGCTGCTATTGCACTTAAGACTAGTAATTATACTCTTAGAGGGGAAGCTCTAGCAGCTTCACAGAAACATTTTGATTCCTGTGAAATAAAATGCTTTCACAGTGTTTTGTCTGCATGCTGTTCTCGCCTGCATTCCTATTCTTAATGTGAGGGAATATATCTACTGTGAAAATTCTATTGTATGAATTTTCTCTGGCCAGAAATCCCTATTGCAGAAATCTCATGTTATGTTGTTCTTAAAAGAATCATTTTCATAATAAATTCCAGGTGTTGACCATGTATTGCCAATGTGGTCAGCTAATTTTTCTTTCAAGGTATCAACTTACTTTATTTTTCTTCAGTTTTATGTCAGTTAAGTAGATGAATTGATATTCTTTATGAAAATTCTTATTTTGAACCATAAGTGGTGAAAATTTCTGATCAGACCTTCTCCTTATGTATATTTCTCATACTGTACAGAATGAAATTCAGGAGGTAGCAAAGGAGATTAGACTCTTAAGATGCATCAGCATTTTTAAGAGAAATGTTAGAAATTATTGATGTTCATATTCTAGGGGAAAAAAAGAAAAACCTCAACCCAGAAAGTTGCTCCAAACATAAATGATTTTAAAAGATTACAAAGCAAGTATACTGAAAAAATGATTGGTTTTGATGGAGAAACATGACAAAGTATGAGACTGTTCACTTTAGGCACTCATTTTTCTTTCAAAATTTTAGTGAGACTTAACTGTGGTCATTATTGCATTTAATGTTATTAGATGTAGTAACCATCTGAATATTACTGATAATATTCAGTTCTTCCATCTAAGCTAAGGCAATTTATCTAGAGTTTGTTTTCAAAAAGCAATGGTGGGCAAATTTTAAAAAATGGCTGCAGCTTATAAAGACCTATCAAGACTCTTCACACTGTCATGTTATAATCCAATTTTGGTTTTTATGATTAGTTTTCTTCTGTATTTTTCCAGACTGATCGATCGCTCTATCTATCTAATCTATCATCATTTCATTCCATTTTAGATCAATTATTGATTGTATAGAGAAAAAGGGATAAAATGACCTATTTCTGAGAATTTCTCAGTACTCTCACCTTTGGTTTATGCCATGCTTCTCTGAAAGCAATTTTCCTCATGACCGTATTGCTTCTGCCTATTAATATGTTGTATTAACTATCTCCTGCCTTGCATTGTTTGCACCCCTAAAGAATAGAGCACATGTATTCCTGCCTGAGTCACTTCCAGGTTTATATATGAATATCATCTGCTTAAAGCCAGAAAGCAGAAGAATTTTTATATTCAGACCTGTTCGTAAGTGAGAAAGACTGTTTATCTTTTCTTTTTTTTATATACTTAATATTGAACTATTCAAAAGAGAGTAGATCTAAATAATGGTGTCCGTGCTTGAATCTTTCCTAGGACATCAAATTCTTCCAATTATGGTGTAAGCTCATTCTTCAGCTACTACTCTATTTCAGTTTGCTTATTGTTCCCATCCCATTTGCTCAGCTTTTTCTATAGTACTGTCAGTTATCCTCAGGATAAGTTTTCATTTCACATTTATTATGTTTCTTATTTGTCTCACTGCTTTCATGGTTTTTACTTGATTCCTAGATAATTGCCATATATTTGTCATTCACATATTCACATAAGTAGTCATGGGGGCCATGTTCTTGTGCATAGCCTCAGTCAGATTCATTGAGTAGTGGAAATATGTGATCAAATTGTTTAAATCAAGTTGCGTGTGTGTGTGTGTGTGTGTGTGTGTATGGGTGGGGGACAGAGTAAAAGAGAGAGCAACATCATATATATATGTGTGTATGTGTGTGTGTGTGTATGATTTCTTTCTATGCAATATGAATCAGGCTATAATTCTTATTTTCCTCATAAGAATTGCATTAAAAACTATAAGCTCCAAATGGCTCTGTTCTCACATCTTTTCCTGTCTCTTAAGCTTCCTATTTTGCATTGATATTCAAGAATGCAATGGGCTCCTCCTTCTCTTGCAATGTACAGTAAAACCCATGGAGAGGAGAAGATGAAGTCAGGCCCTGCCTCCTTCTAAGACAAATCATCTCCATTTTGCTTTATATTTGGGTGAGAATTGTGTATTTGAGGAAAGTTGTATCAGTGATGCTACATCAAAATAGTCGATTCCCTGTGTGACTCAGCTGTTATGTCCTAGAAGTCAAAGTTGTGTCATAGATCAGAGCTGATGATTTCCAGTACGACCCTGCCTAGTGATATAGTTAACAGAAATACTTAACTTTCTTTATTTTTCTTCATAGTATTTATTTCCATTTGTTATGTAACCATTTCTTTATTTCCCTATTGTCTTTCTTTAGCTACTAGAATATAAGCTCCTTTGAGCTGAGGATTTGATTGCTTTGTTCACTGCTGCATTCTTGGAACATAGTAGGGACTCAGGAGATTGTTAAAAGGAGGGAAGGACTGACGGTAAACAGGAAAAGACACATTTGATTATCAGGTACTTTACTTTCTGGACTCTACAGTCTCAAAAAATGAGTATCTAAAATTGAGGACGAATGGCTTAGGAAGGGGAAGTGCCTGGTTTACATTTGCACACATTGGGTTTTAGGTGCCCAGAAAACAGAATATGGAGATGTCAACTAGAAATTCAGATTGGAAATATGAAGCTGAAGGAAGAATTTGTACTGAAAAGAGACAGGATTCAGTAATTTCTCTATAATATTTAGTGCATAAAATCACATGGCAGATTTTGTAGCATGAAATGACCAATGGGATATAGACTTAGCCTTGGGACACACTAACATGTATTGCAGAGAAAACATTTTCATGTTTTACATAATTATAGCCTAAGCAAGGAAAACTAAATAAAACACTGGATATTAAAGGGTAATTGAATAGATTGAGACCTCCAGAGATATTATGATATTTATATCCAGTACTGGGTTCTTATATTTCAAAGAGAGATAAATTCCTAGGGCCTCTGTTTATAATTCTGAATATTTTAAAATATTAGGGAGCAAAATTTTATTAATCTCTCTGGAGGGGATAATAGCAGCTGTATAACAATTCCTATGTGGGCTCCCAGTTACATAATTTTAGGCTTACATACCTATACTGTCATGTACAAACACATTTGTACATGTAGGGTGACATCCAGCTCCTGTTGCATCACTCTGAGGGAAAGAATGAGGTACAATGAAGCAACATAGTTTTTGCTGTAAAGTTGTAATAATATGCTTCTGAACCCAAAACCTCATGTTTGATTAGACAAAATAAGTAAATATAGATATTGAAAACATGCTGACCATGTACACAAAGAGAGATAAAAGAAGAGAACCACAAAGATGTGAGAACTGGGAGAGAGTGATATCTTAGAAGTCTTTAAACATTTGAAGAGCTCTCAGGTTGAAGAGAGATTTAATCTAGATTGTAGAGGACTTTATAGAGATCAGTTACTGTATATTACTGGAGGTAAGTTATGGTACAAAAAGGGAAAACTTTTTTTTTAATCAAAGTTTTCAGAAATTGACCACAATTTCTTAGAATCAGAGAATTAATATTGTGTAATGAAAGGAATACTAAAATAATCATTGGATAATTTGCAGGGCTTTTCCCATAACTCAGTCATGTTGCTTCAGGCAACCAATAACATCTTTGGATCTGCTTTCTAACTCTTGTTTTTCCTACTTAACAGGACTGTTCTCAAGATCTATCATGTGAAAATATTGATGTATATCAGTTTATAAATTTTTTAAGTGCCAAAGGCATCCGAGATATATTGTCCTAAATTAAGGTTTTAAAACTGAGACTAAGTGACCAAAAGATTAAGGCCTCAAGCCACTTTGGATCACCTTGAATGACTAATATTCTTATAACTCCTCCCTCAATTGTCTGAGTGCAATCTCATGGGGGACCCAAGTTGAAACAACCCAGTTGAGCCCAGTCAACCCACAGAATCATGAGGGACAAGAAAAAACTTTTACATTAGGTAGTTCTGTATAGCAGTAAATACTACACCTCAATTCATTTTTTACATGAATGGGGGATACTCAAAAAACTACCTGTGATTCCCAAGCCTAATCATACTGATAAGTTCTGCTATGTATCCTTTGTGCTAATCATAGTTAACTGCAACTTAAAATCTTCTCTGCTATCATACTCGTTTCCTATAAGCTGCAATGCAGTTCTCTGTGGAACATTTTCACTGTGACCCTAGTTACCGCAGACGATAAAGCTCAATGTTTTTCCAAAGCCATTTTTGTTTCCAGAGATGTTCTGCAAATATATTGCATAGGGAAAACAGAGGAGTTCCTCTTATAGTATTATCTTTGTTCAAGGAAATAGAATTACATAGCAAAAAAATAAATATATTCTATACTTTGAGAGGCCCTATAAGCACCTGAGAATTGCATGAGAATACAGTCTTGTTTTAGAGAAAATGGTCTATTTAGGGCGTAGTTTTTCTGAAGATTGAATGCTGATATTATATCACTGTAGGACATAGCCATTTCTCAGCAAGGAGGCAAGATGAGGTAATAATGGCTTACATTTTAAAAATGCCTTTAACTTGTCAAAAATGCTTTCACATATGTTCATAGAATTACAGAATAATATTGTGAGGAAGGATGCTGGATAATGGAAATTCTAATTTCATCATTCTTTCAAATAAGAATGATGGAGGCTAGCAGGTAGTTATGTACATATGGGCATTGTTATAATTTTGATCTGAGGTGCATATCAAAGTTCATGTGTGAGATAATGCAAGAAAGCACATATGTGAAAAGATTGGGGTTATGAGAACCTTAATCTAATCAATGCATTAATTCTCTGATAGGAATTACCTGAATGGTAACCATAGGCAGGTAGGGTGTGGCTGGAGCAGGTGGCTCATTGGGGCAGGCCTTTGGTGTTTATATTTGTCCCTTGTGAGAACAGAAGTCTCTTTTTCTGCTTCCTGGTGGCCATACCCTGAGCTCCTTTCTTCTACCTCACTTTTCCACCATGATATTCTGCCTTACTCAAGCCCTGAGAAATGGAGTTGGCCATCTACAGACTGAGACCTCTAAAACCATAATGTTTTCTCCTCTAAAATTGTTCTTGTCAGGACTTTTGGTCACAGCAGCAAAAAAGCTGACTAAAACAGGCATTTATCTAGTTGGTGGCAGAATACAGGTTCTTCATTCTTTGTTGACTAATCATTTTATCATTTCTCCCTAGGAAGAAACTTTCTGTGATGAATACTGTTAGACTTGTTTGGCTAGTTTTATGATGAGTGGAGACAAAATATCATTATAGATACTCCTGTACTTATGACATAGTTATAACCTGATAATCTTATTGTAAATATGGTAAGTTGAAAATACATTTAATACATTTAACTTACCAAATATCATAGTTTAGCAACACAATACATTGTAGAATATCTGTTATTACTCTTATGCTTGCTGCCTCTAACATTTCAAGAGAGTATTGTTCTGTATGTTGCTATCTCAGAAAAATATCAAAATTCAAAGTATAGTTTCTACTAAATGTATATCACTTTCATAGAATCATAAAGTTAACAATCATAAGTCAAACCATTGTAAATCAGGCACTGTTTTTCAAATGATTAACATCAAAAAGTTTACTTAAAACAGAATTCCAAGTACTGTTAAAACCCTTCATTATCATAGCAATTCCACTTGTAGGTATATACCAAAAAGAAATGAAAACATACATGCACAAACAATTTTTCCACAAATGTTTACAGCAGCATTATATTCCTAATAGCCAAAAAGTAGAAACATCTCAAATGTCAAACAATGGATCAGTGGGAAAAAATGTGGTATTTCCATACAATTAGTATTATTTAGCAATAAAAAGGAATGAAGTGCTGATATTTTCTGCAGCATGGAATTAGGTGTAGGATACCAGGCACAAAAGGTCACATTGTATGATTCCATTTATATTAAATATCTAGAATAGACAAATCTGTAGAGTGAGAAAATAGTTTTGTGGTTGCCTAAGGAGATGAGAGAATGGGGAAGCACTATTAAAAGGTGTGGGTTTCTTTTTGGAGGGAGGAAAATATTCTAAAAATGATTGTGGTGATGACTGCAAAATTGTGTGAATATAACATTAAATTATATACTTCATCACATTTGAATTATATCTTAATGAAACTGTTATTTAAAAGAAGAAAAGCATAATCTTTCATCATGGCCTTAGAGGTCAGGATGGGATGTAAAAGTAGCACAGTTCCCAGATAAGTTTACATTCTGGAATAGTGAAGTATGCCAAGTGAATAGTTGCATAAAAGTAAAATGTAAATTAATTAAGAATTGGGATTTTTTTCCTAATGTGATCAGAATTTCTTAAGCAGTATTTTTTGAAGTGTGGTAAACATTCCCTTAAAGGCACAGATAATGGTTTTAAGCGGTATAGATAATTGACTCCAGTGTGTTATTTGTAGTGGTGTAGATGGTTCAAAGTTACCTGTTCTTAAATCAGGAAGCACATTGCTTAAAATGGCAATCAAAAGTGACTCACCATTATATGAAAGACCACCTGTCACATTTGATTCAATGATACAGTGAAAAGATTAAAGGCTATTGAGCTTAAGACATATGAATTTTAACATTGATCTGTGACCTGTAAAACTTTGGGCACATCATAATATGTGCGAGTTTGCATCATTTTTTTGCATGTGAAATGGAAATAGCTGGATTTATTTTAATAGTGGGGTTCTAAGTATTAAATAAAATAATGTATTTAAGTCAGAGTTTACACTGCTGTGATCAAAAGACCTGAGAACAACAGTTTTAAAGGAGGAAAACTTTATTTGGCCCTCATGATTTCAGACGTCTCAGGCCATAGACAGCCAGATCCATTGCTCTGAATCTTGGATGAGGCAGAACATCATGATAGAAGAGTGTGATGGAAGAAAGCAGCTCAGGACATGGCAACAGGAAGCAAAGGGAAAGACTTCTTCACTCACAGGGACAATATATGCCCTAAAGGCACACCCCAAAGACCCTTCTCTTTCAACCATGCTCTGCCTGCATATCAGGGAATTAATGCACTGATTAGGTGAAGGATTTTATAACACAATTATTTCACCTCTAAACTTTTTTTGATTTGTCTCATGAATGAGCTTTTGGGAGACATCTAATATCTAAAACAATACACAATGTAAGTGGCAATAGCTTCCTACCTTCTACTGTGGGTTGTATAGTCACATTCTATGGAGCCGAATGATAAATTGTGTCATCCTGTCAAGAAGATGTGTTAAAGCTTATTGTGGAGTTGAAGGCTGAGGCCCTCAGATCTTTCCATGTCAAGTACAGTTATAGGTTAGTCACACTCTCAGACCAATTAGCACATTCCCTGGATAAAATTCATTTCCTTTTAAAAGACTTCCCTAACTGTGCCATTCAAATTATTTATCTAGACCTCTTGGTCCTTATGTAGAATTCTTAGGTTTTGTTGTTTTTGATAACTACATAGTCCTTCCTTAAAGACTGAACGATCATTCAGGTATTCTGTTTGGCATGCAAGGTATTTTCTACAACAGGAAGCTGATCATCAGTAGCCTAGTAGTTAAGTACATTTATAGATAGAACAGGAATAGTTAACAATTAGGGTCTATATATCTCAATAAAATTACAAAAAAGGGAGAAAAAAATGACTTCCCTTTGAGTCCCACTGGTCCATTCACATGAGATACATGGCTGAATCTTTACTCAGTATTTTCCTCAGTGAGGTGGTAAACACAGCTTGGGCCATCATTGTTTTGTACATTGTATGTGTACTCCTGGCTATGAGTTTGCTTTATGACTTCCAGAGTCATTTGCCTCTCTTAGTCTCGGAGTTCCCCTTGATGGAAAAAGAAGATATGAAAAATGAAGAGGATGAGGGAGAGATGAAAGAAAGAAGGAAGGGAATAAAGATTGGTATCTTTTCCACCATAGAGTTGTGAGAATAAATCAAAATGAAGCAATTCAGGAGCAAATTAGATTAGGAAGCTAGTAAATATTTTGTTCTTGCTTTTTTTTTTTTTTTTTTTTAAATCAACCTCCTCCCCTTTTTTGGACTAGATTTTAGAGTTTAAAAGTATTTAATAATTTATATAGCTTCTATGTATAGAGATTACAAAAGCCACAAGGAAAGTTATTTTCTTTAGGGATAACTGCAACTCAGATAAGAAAGAAAAAACATGTTTAACAAAAATTGGATTGTGAAGCAATGGTCAGTAACTATGTATAAAAGCTAATAAAAATCCTTATAAATATCATAGGGAAGCCTCCACTGAGAGAGTCTCTTTTCTCCTCTATCATATCATTACAGTGACATTTCAGTCGAAATATTTTTGACTTGATGAATGACTGGTTTTGGCCTGAGGCAGAGGATACTATTTCACTAGTAAACTTGGCATACTCAGAGGAATGCTAAGATGAGGCTTCATTATTATTGTCATTTAGATGAAGGAATGAAGACTCACTGAGTTGAAGTAACTTGTCCAAAGACATAACTAGGGAGAGAGAATCTGAATTTTGTTTTATCCAACCCTAGAAATTTTACTTCCTGTCATCATATGTTACAGCCTTTCCAGGTCTTGAAGAAAGTGAGGAGAGCAGCTTGTTTAGCACAGAACAAGTCTAAAGGTATTCTACTGGCTTCTAGAAATTACAAGGTTAAACCCCTTAGCATATTAGACCAAGTAGACTATTTGGAGCAGAGGGATGGATTACCCACTGGAGCATTTCAGAAATAGCTCTAGTAATTGTCAGGTTTTAAAGAGAAAAGTATGTATTACCCTGGGTGCTTGATTCTGAAATAATTCTTTCTTTTGCTGCATAGGCTAGGGAGGAAAAAAAAATGATTTCCATCAATTTCCTTTCTCCTATTCTTATTAAAAGCTTTGAATTCACAGTAGTCTGGGTCAGTATTTCTGCCCATGTGCACATGGAAACCCACCCTTTCCATTTACTATTGGGAAAAGCCATCATGATGTGAATGAAGCAAGGAAAATACCGGTTGCCTTTATCTGCTGCCTGTTGAAGAGAATGCCTTTGTTTTCTGTGAAGTCATTATTATTAGTGTGATTTTTCAGGATAAGGCAGAGAATGCATGACTTCTACAGTTTTTCAAATGATTGTGAGATAGTTATTGTTAAAACTATATTGTGATGAAACTGCATATAGAAGAACATTATGTGAGCTCCATGTGGTAGGTGTTGGGAGGCATGTGGTGTTCTTTAAATGAAGGCTAATCTGGAAATGGGGTACACTGGGTAAAATTTGTCTTTGGGCATCTCTGCATCTCTTTTCTCTGTGCCCATTTCCTAGCACTAGCTGCCCAGAGTGCTTATTTTTTTGGTTTATTCCACATATAAAGAATTGCCCTGCAACTCTAATTCCCTGAGTCAGAGGTTCATTTTTGTAGGAACAACAGTTGTGTGTAGAGAGTTTGTTTCTCTACTCTCAAGTGGATTAAGCCCATCTCATGCAGCAGCATGTAACAATATCAGCACCATCTGGGAATTTGTTAAAAATGCGGAACCCTGGGCTCTACCTTAGACTGAGTGAGTCAGAAGGTGCATTTTAATAAGACTCCCAGGTGACTGGGGTTGGAGATGTTCTACTCTTGAGACTCTTTGCTTTTCCGGGGAGAGGAAATCCAGGCCTGGATTTCCTAACTACTGTGTCTCAACACAGCATACTAATTTTAGATGAGTTTAACCCATGTTAGGGTCTGAGGATGATTTGCCCAAGTTGGTTTGGGAAATTCTGGCTTCTATTAAATTAAATGGGCTATGATAATGAAGATGAAAATACTAATTTTGTATTGCTATTACTACTACCACTACTATTAACATATTTTTGAGTGCATATTTTATCAAGGTCCACTTAAAAATTTTTCTTTTTAATTTTGCACCACAATTCAAAGAAGAAAGCAAAGGTCTCATTTCATGTGTAGTGAAACAAAGGTTCAAGAAATTAAGCATGGACCAAAAACACACAGCTGACTAGATTTCAGATTGAAACACAGGCAATCTGGCTCCAGATCTTGAAAGGTTTTTTTGTTTTGTTTTTGTTTTTTTTTTTTAATTGTTGCTTGTTTTTGACTCAATTTATGGGTTAAAAAAACTTTAGAATTCCAGCCACTTTATGAATCTCCACACCAAGAATGTAATGGTTAAAGATTCCTGAATGAATCTGACAAATAATTCACTTTGTAGAGAGAGAATAGTTCTCTGGAATACATTCCATAGGACACAATGGAACTTATTCCTTTGGTCACAGTTTCACTGATGGTGCTGGGCTTTGGTGATATTGTGGGATGGATTAGCAGGCACTTTGCATGTAATTTGGGGCACTGTAAATAGTACGGCATTCCCACTACAAAATTGTTCAGCTTGCTTAACCACTGAAAACCATTTTGTTTTGTTTTGGTCTTATTTTTCTACCCTTTGTTAGGTATCTAATAATCAGAAAACCTGAGATTCTCTTCTGAACCTACTGATAAACCAAAATGGGTTTTTCTCAATCTCAAATTTTAGTTCAAGTCTCATTCCTTGGTCTTGCAAAATTGGTATGCTTTTTGCTTTCTGCCCAGGGATGAATATTCTGATTGTTCCTCCAGATGCACTTTCTACCCCTTTTGTCCTGGCTCCTCCTGGATGCCAGACAGCCTCTATGGATAGCATTGTTAGGTTTCCTTGCCCTCTGGCTAGGAATCTGGTTGGATCTGACCAATGGGGCAATGGAGGATCAGAGTGCATATGGCTAGAGAGGCATCCTAGCCTTCAAGGGCCTAAGAAATAGGATGAGTCACTATCTTCTTGTTGGTCACCAATAATTCTACATTTGTAAATTGTTATTTATTAAATTATCCTGTTTCTCCACTTGGTTATTCTCTTTGTGCTCTGCCTGGATATTGACTGATAACATAAACCAAACTATAATCAAATGCATTTAAGTTTAAATTGTTAAATTATTTATTTGCATTCCTTATGTTTTTCCTTATATCTTTCCTCATTTACTAAATCTTCAAATACAATCTGTGTTCCAAAAAAGCATGTACCATGCTTTGGAACATTTTTTGAGACATTTTCAAGGGTACTGTGATTATTCCAGATGGAGAGTGATGCTATGAAGCTAATATGAACATTCTACCCAAAAGAAATGAGTAGAGCAGAACACAGTGCCCCAAGGCTCAAATTTCTCCTTACCAGAGAAAGAGTGAGACTCCACATGGGCCACTATCTCAGGGGAAAATACTTGTAAATCATAGCAATATAGAGGTTCTAGGGGGTTAGGGACAGGATGGAGACAAGGGTGATGACATTTTACAGAGGAACTATTGAAGGCAGATGAGATGATCAGGATGTAAGATAAAAGCTGTATTTGTATTTGTCTCAAATGTCAACATTAGAACATTTCTGAATCCAGATGGTGGCTGTAAGAATGTACAAGTCCTTCTGGAGAGAAGGAACATTGAGCTCAGGTCCCACACGCACATGGGCCAGGTTCTGAAAAGAAGAAGGGATCTGAAGAGTTATAGAAAATAATATTCCTACATGACAGCTCCCTAAGAAAAACAAAGGGACAGTGTGACTCAGGAGGAGGGAGGAAAATTAGGCAAACATTAACAATGGGCCCCCAGAGAAAAAGTAGACTTTCATCCCTTCCAGAGTTCATCCCCAGCATCTCCACCAAAACATTTACCATTTCCCAATCACAATGGGTCCTGAAGGTAGAAGGCAAATACTGAAACACTGGGCCCTGAACTTTTACCCTTTCCAATTGTAGATGAGTCCTGGAAGGAGAAAAGCAAATAGTGAAGCTCTAGGTAACAACGGGCCCCAGAGACAAGCAGTGAACACCGAGTTGTGAGCTTTTCAACCAGTGACAACAAGTTTAAAACTTTACAACTGCCTTCCTAAGTTAAAATTTTAACCTGCACAACTAGGTCCCTGACTGTCCAAACTGCATATCCACAGTCTCCAATGATTAAATTACTTCCAAATTCCTTCTGTAACCTGGGGGCCATATCCCGTACCCAGAAAATGAGCCCTCCCACACCTGATGGATTGACTTCACTGAAGAATAGAGGAAAACCTGCAGACCCAAGGTTTGCTTCTTGTCTCTTGCCTCCGTCCTTTGGTCGCCATGCACTTATAGGACCTAACAAAAAAGTGGGACCCTAGTGAACAGGGAAGGGTGAAGTAATGGGAGAAGAAGGGCTGTGAGAATAGTTTTCTTTCAAATACTATAGGCACGGAGAAAGGGAAATTGAGGGCAAGCTGACAAAATGGCTGCCTGAACTACATCCCCTGGAAAATGATGAATGGCCTCTGCCTTGCTGATGAGGATGACTACCAGGATGGTCATTCTGATTTGGATCCAAGAAAATGAGAAAAGTGAAAAGTGGGCACTAGTGTTTCTTAAACAGATAGTGTATGAAGCACATCACCATAGTCATCACATTTAGTCCTTTTAAGGAAGTTATTTCCCCCCCTTCATTTCGTACATGAGGAAAGTGAGGTTCAAAATTTGCAGGGGTTATAAAACTAGTGAGTATCAGAGTCATAGTCCAACTCAGTGTGCTCTGAATCTGGACTCTGCTATACCAAACATCCTCTTCCAAAGGCCCAGAGAGGGTCACTTTCCCACCTCATTGTGAGTAAGGGATTGGGCAAAAGCAGTCAGCATAGATGTGGAATAGCAATAATTCAGATAATTAAGAAACAAACAGTGATCTTTACACCCGAGACCTGAAGGAAGAGGTCTATGAACTAGAAAGTGGAAAAATGGAGGAACTCTCTGAGAGAAACAGCATTAAGTTTGCAATCTGTAGCCAATAAAGTTAATAAGGTGAAACCTCATATTTTATACTTACATTAACCATATGTATTATGCGGTTATACCCGATAGCTCCATCCTATTCCAGCTAATCTCTGTTAGACATCAAATGTATTTGGAGTACCAGACTACACAATGAGTATATTGGGAATGCTGATCTCAGATTTACTGCACATGAAAAATCACCCAGAAATGACAGTTAAAAATTCAGATTTCTGGAGGTATCTCTAGAGCTTCTGACTCAATAGGTCTGAAGTGGAACCTGGAATCTACCTTATAGCAAACCCAGCTAACTGTTGGAGATTCATCTGCTTGATTCTTTGGCTATGAAGCAGCTCTGATCTGAAATGTGACCTAGGAAAAAAATGATCTCAGTAGGAAAACAGGGTAATATGGCTAATATATAGATATAGCTAAATATTTAAATGTTTATTACTATCATTCTCCATTTTTTCATTCTTTTCTTCTCTTTCTGCTTGATCTCTGCTATGGTTTGAATATATTTATCCCCCCACCAAATCATGCAGGTGTTTACTTCCTAAAGTTGTATGTTAATGATATTAAAAAATTGGAAAATTAGTTATACTGTGGTTTTTAGAGGAGAAGGCTCTAGTAAGTGATGAGGTTTATATTGGGTCATTAGGGTGGAGCTTCATGTCTAAATCTTGGTAGCTTTATAAGTAGAGGGACAGAGACCAGACACAAAGACATTCATGCTCTCTGCTTCTTGAGTTACAGAGCCATATACTAGCAAGAAGTCCAGATGAGAACCTTAGACCTTGAAACTCCAGAACCATGAGTCCAAATAAATCTTTTTTCTTTACAAACTAGTCTGCCTCAGAAATTTTTATTACAGTCTTGACAAACAGATTAATGCATTTTCTATACAATTGCCCACCCTTTCATCAGTTTACTCTTGGACTATTTAAGAATAAATCTTATTGAGGGTTTCTAGAAACATTGATTCTTACCTACTGCTTCACCTAATCTGCTATATCCTAAAAGAGTGAACATCCTATATTCATTTCAATATGGCATTCTTCTTTACAAATCCTTTATGTTTTCTTAAGATTAAATGATAAAAGCCAGTCTTTTTGACTTGGTGTTTAGAGTTTTCCAAAAGCTAGTCCATTCTTATCTCCTAGGATTATGCTCTATATCCTACTTAGAATAAGCTTGTTTCCTGTTTTTTAGAAATATACTCTGAGGAGTAGTTTCTCCAGGTATTTGCTGATATGTCAGTTATGAAGAAGGAAATATGTCCTTTCTTTTCCTCACATTTCTACCTTGAGGTAGAGAGGAGGAGGTGAGAACTATGCAGTGATGTGCTAGTAAAAATTTAACAATCTGCTCTCTTTAAGGAAAAAAGACCAGATTTTTAGTCTTTTCCAATTTCCATGGTGTAAATATTCCTATTATGACTGATTTCAGGATACCAATATGATGACACTGAAGGTGAACATTGGAAGTCTGTTCCACTTGGCTCTCATGCTCTTGTGTAAGCCAGCTGAACATACCACTGGGGCTGGAATTACTTCCTTCTGTTTTCACATACCACTATGTTGTCTGCCTGTAGGGGAAAGTCTACATGTCTTTTTCACAATGATGGGAGGGGTGACTAGTTTGCACACAAAATTTGTTCTACCTCAGAGTCTGCCTGTTTTGTGGCCAGATGACTTTTGTTCTTTGAAGGAGTCAGTGTTCTGCTAGCAGCTGCTGAAATCTAGTCAGTGAAATATGTGGTTGTGTTCTTGGTACATTCAACACCTATGCCCCTTCCCCATCAGTTGACTTGCCCTGACCCAGTTCCTTGCTGATGTTAGGTTCTGCATGTCTGAGCCATGAGTTCTACTTGGCCCTTGACTCCTGCCAGGCCTCCAAAATGTCTGCCTGCAACAGCTGGCCTGCACTTCCCTGTTCAGCTAACTGGGTATAAGCAGGGATTTTCTAATTCCTAATTCAGGGAGCTGAGGGATGCTTATGACCTTCTCTCTTGCCTCATTTTTTCTCTTATTTGTTCCTCTTCCATCAATACACAGGCTCATGTCAGTTTCAGAGATCGTTCAAGAAACTACCCACTCCTAGTCTTTCCTGACAAAGAGAGGGCTGGAAGTCAGTACTTTGGGGTCCCTTACCCTGTTTGCTTGATTCTAAAGCTACAATCAGCATTCATGTCCCTGGAGTGCTAATTTTGAGAGTTTAGGAGAATACATCGATTTCTTTCTCTATTCTTTCTTGGCTTATTTTTCTTGTCCAAGTGTTTTCATTTTTGTTTTCTTTTGGGAGGTCACTTTTCTTGTATTCTGAGTGATCTCGTACAAATGACTATAGGAAGAATGTATGTACAAACAGATATATTATTTTCTCCACAGGTACAAAGGGACATGAGTTGCAGATAAAACTTGTAGTGATGTTAGGCTTTGACTTCAGAACTCATGAAAAAAATAGTGAGGTCTCCAGTCCCTTAAAGTTTCTCACATTAGAGTTCTCAGGCCACACACACACTCATCTCTACTGGCCTAAGCTGCTTGCTTAAGGGCACCTACCCCTCTCTCTAATGTTTTCTTCTACTGCACTGATGCTACTCTTTCTTGTTTCATAAGATTGAGATGTCAGGTTTTATTTTTTAATACCTTGACTTTGTTTATTTATTTATATGTGGTGCTGGGGATAGAACTCAGTGCCTCATGCATGCTAGGCAAAATCTCTACCACTGAGCCACAACCCCAGCTCAAGATGTCAGGTTTTTAAGATTCACATTAAGATTTCAGGGTTTTAAGATTATAGTTGCAGCACATCAGCTTTCAAATTCAAATCTTTCCTCTGACTTCCTAAGTACCTTTTCATTCTCTAGCACAAGAATTTTCTTGGTTAAACTGGTGCAGTGGTGCACACCATTAATCCCAGTGGCTCGGGAGGCTGAGGCAGGAGTATTGCATTTTCAGAGTTAGCCTCAGCAACTTAAAGGAGGCCCTATGCAAAATAAAATATAAAAAGAGCAGGGGATGTGGCTCAGTGGTTAAGCATCCCTCAATCCCAGGTACAAAAAAATAGTCTTCTTGGTTAAATTTAATGATGAGAAAGTGGGCAGGGCAATAGGGGAAACAAAAATATCTGTCACTTTAATATTTTGGATTGCTCTGTTAGTTTACAGAGCTTGCTAAATTTTGATTTCTATATATCCTTACTGCCTTCTCTTCATGGGGAAAAGTGATATTTTATTATGGATGTAGCTATTCTGTCTTTGAACAGGAACGTGCCTTTGTGTTCTTTTGTATTTCTTTACCCAATAGTGTTGGGTGTTCCTTTTCTTACAGGAAACAGTCCTTTTTCTACACTGAAAACCTGGTCCTCTAATTTGAAGGGAAGTGCTATTTTGGGGGAATGTGTCCCCCGAAATTCATATGTTGGGAACCTATTCCCTCATGCAAGTGGTTTGGTATAATGGGAAGTATGTAGGTCATGAGAGCTCCACCCTCTTGAATGGGTTACTGCTAATTAGGAAAGAGCCTGAAGTGGTGAGTCTGATCTTTCCTTCTCGTGCATGCTCTCTTGCCCTTTCACCTTCTGCCATGGGATGACTTAGCAGGCAGACTCTCACCAGATGCAGACACCATGTTCTTGAACTTTCCAACCTCCAGAATCATAAACCAAACCAAACTCTATTGTTTATAAATTACCCAGGCTGTGGTATTCTATTCTTGTATCAAAAAATAGACTAAGGCAGATAGAAAGCCCACATTAGCATCAGTATTGTGCACACATTTAACTAAAATTTCTGTATTTGGTGTGCAGGATACTTGCTCAAATGTGTTATTTTTTTCTTATTAGATTGTTGGTGCTTTGGGTGTAGATCATGTGTCAGGACTCTGGAAAGGAGGAAAGGTATGTGACAATCCTTAGCCCTAACACTTCCCGTCATGGAAAAAGTTCTGCCTTCATGCATTTCAACTCTTATCCAAACTCAAACCCCAGCTCAAATATCAATTTGTTGGTTTTACCTATATACCATATAAGTAGTTTGTATTCAAGTCATTCTTCAGTCTGATTCACTAATTTGATGGCATGCTTTTGAAAGTAGTGGCAACATTCTTGTAATTCTTTGTGCTTCACTAACTCAGCATAACAGTTTACTTGTATTACCTGAGATAATTTTCAGGCTCTCATCCAGAGGTTCTGCTAGATATCTACAAGTATTACGCACTATAATAGCACATTCCACAGGATGCACAGTTATCTGAGGACAAGAGATGCATTCTTTCAAGGTAAAAGACAAGGAGACCCTTGGCTATCTTGTTTTCCAATCCTGTGATGGTTCCTAGGGTCTAAGCTCTGAGACTCAAGGACTTACGCAGAACCACAGATGAGTCACAATTGCCCTGATGACAATTCTCCCAGAGAGAAAACATTGAGCAAATGAAAATGACTTGTTCCTTCAGGGCCTTAAGTATTTAGGGGGTAATCTTCTCACTGGGTATCTCTAAATTATTTAAACTAAATTGGCTTGCCCTGTGGTCTGTTCTCCGTACAGGATTTAAAAGCCTGACTATTTCTTTCTCACAAGTGGGTAACTTTATAGCTTAATCAAAATGACTATTTCCTAAGGCATTATGCCTATTATAAACCACATTCATTACAGGTTCACCAAAGCAAGAAAGAGAGAGAGTGTGTGTGTGAGCAAGAAGTTCAGGCTGCTGGTATAACAGGCAAGCAGATACTCTTCTCTGTTTCTGTCCTTTCCCTTGAAGGTTAGGGGTGAGTACATACTTGGGGAAATTTACTCTTCACATGTTTACCAATGTTTATATGGGTTCACTACCTGAGCATATTAGCTCTTCGCATTTATATATTTTGTGCACCTGACCTCCAGGAATTTAGACAGTTTTTTTTTTCCTTTCATGCCTCCAGATAATTGTCTTACAATACAAAGGACTAGTTATTTTGAAGAGGGAAAAGTAGAGGGGCTGGGACATGGTAGCAGCCTTCAAATACATTGAAGACTAACATTTTATTTACAAGTTATATTTTTTGATGTGGAAGCTCCAAAAGTAGAGTTGAAATCAATGGGTGGGAAGTTGTCATAAGGCTATTTTCACCTTTCTTTTAGGATGTACTTACGTGGACAGGCACAAAGGTATAGGCAAATAAAACCTTAAAAACATGAAGCTTTGGTTCTAGAACTCACTGGGAACATTGAGCTCCCCACAATTTCTTCTGCTATGATTGTCAGGCTGGCATTTGGTGGACCCAACTGCCCTGCTTAAGTGTGCAGATCCCACTCTGTGACATTTCTCTCTGCTTTATTGATGCAGCAGAAACAAATTGATGTTACTTTGTTCTCTTTCAGGAAGTTGAATTATCAATCACTTGATCTCTAGTAACAGTGCCTACTAAAACCAGTTCTCTCACCTTAGGTGGTTATGACCACTTTGATACTTCGGCGATTAGATTCATTCACCGTTATTCGCAGACTGTGCTGCCCCTCCCCCATGGTGATTTGGATAGCATATTTGCACATAAGCTTTTGCTGAACAAATTAGATGAAATGAAGTGAGGAGAAAACTGGCAGAAGGGAAGTTTTTCTTGAGTTCTGAAAGCAAAGAGCAATTTATCCCCTAAATGGGATCTTCATTCTCTGGGAGGCCCCCATAGTTAAACTCATTAAAAAATAAAACCATAAGTACATCATAAACCAGGTAAAATGTCTCAGTATAATCCTTGGAAAGGTACCAAAATAGACAATCATAAAAGGCGCATGGGGACCAAGATGAGAATTCTAGATTCACCTTGTTCTGTGGCTTTATTGCTCCAAATTGCAAACAATACCAATCACAAAGGAGCATACTAGAAGAATTATATAGGTAAAAAACCTTATTTTAAAAGATATTCCTATTTATTAATTTTGAAAATAAGAATTTCCCTCTCTGAAAAACCTGTAGAAGTGGCATGGGGATGACAGAATAAAAATCAAGCAACAATAATGTTTTGTTGAATATACAATGCACAGAATTCTGTATTGTGAGGAAAAGAACAAGAACATAGAACTAGTTCAGTTACAGAATCTTGTTTAGGTAACATCACTGGGGACATGACTCATGAAGTGAAGAAGGCATTTTCAATATAAAAACATTACATCTAATAAAGTTGTACCTGCGTGAGGAATGTCTTCTCTTATCATATTAGGCGACATGGATCAGGCATTGGTATTAACTATAGGGGATTTATAAATAAGATATTGAATGACTTATTTAAAATTATTTAGAGGAGAGTGATGTAAATAATTGCATGTTTTTGTTCTAAGATATTTGGGGACCACCTGAGAGATTGAATCAGAGAACTATCTTTTGCTTTGCTTAACTTGGAATTTACTCAAGGCAGAAAGCCAAGTGCATTGTCCAAAAACATTTTAAGGCAAATAACCTGAAGCAATTTGGGCAATATACTATAGTTGAGATATACAATACACAGTCTAAAGTCTAGGAGTGAAGTCTTGGAAGAGACTCTTTGAGAAATTATTAGGGCATATCCTATATAATGAAGAATTCATGAAGCCACATGCATAACTAGGACTGGATACATGCTCCCAAAATGCCTGAGAAAACAATAAGTTTTCAATTTGGTTGTTCTCTTGGCTCAATATAATCAGAAATTTAAGGCTATTATAGAGTTGTAAATGTACCGATGAAGTACCGGTGTTCAAGGAAATCTGTCAAAGAATTAGCTGAACAAAAGCTAAGGAATAGAGCTTTTAGTAACAATGCATGAGAAGGAATACAGCCTTTGCAACAATAGATTGAAAAAATTACTCTTCACATGGACAATTGGGCATTTGTGGAAAATTTATAACTATTATATTCAATAGTGAAAGATTGAAAGCTTTCCCCCTAATATCAGAAACTAAGTTAGGATGCCCACTTTAACCATTGCTCTTCAACACTGTACTGAAAATGCTAGACAGAGTAATTAAAAAGGAAAAAGAAATAAAGACTTCCCAATAGAAAAGAAGGACAGCTATCTCTATTTTCAAATGTAAAAAGTCCCAAATAATCCACAATAAAATTTACTAGAACTGATAGATATGCCCTAAAAAGTTTCAGGGTAAAGTTTTACATGAAAAGTCAATTATTTGTATACACCAAGAATAAAAATTATGATAATAACATTAAAATAAATCCATTCTTAATCATATCCAAAAATTAAACTTCTAGTAATAAATTTAAACAACGTAGAAAAAGATTTATTCCATTAAAACAACACAATCTTGCTGAAACAAAGTAATAAACAATTGGAAAAGCCTCTTATATTCATGAATTGGAAGACTTAATACATATTCTTAAGTATTGAGATCTTAACTCAATACTCCCTAAGTCATCTATAGATTCAATAAAATCTGTATACAAATTCTAATGGCCTTATATACAGAAATGAGAAAGTTGATCCTCAAATTGTTGCGGCATTGCAAGGGGTCCTGAATAGTCAAAACAATAGTCAAAAATAACACATTTGGAGGACTTACTTTTATTAATTTCAAAACTTACTACAAACAAACCTTCATTAAATAAAACAATGTGATACAGGCTTCAGAATAATCAAATAGACCAGTGGAATAGAATTAAGAGTCCAGAAATAAATCCTATGTCTATAGCTAATGAATTTTCAACAAGAGTGACAAGAGTATTCAATGGGAAAGAGAAGTGTAACAAATTGTTCTAGGAAAAATGAATATCCAAGTACAAAAGTACAAAGTGTAAACCCTACCTCACATCATGTTAAATTTTAATCAGTGACATACATATATTTATTTATATATGTATTATTTAACACTGTGTGTGTGCACGTGCATGTGCATATGCATATATAATGCAGCAATGGATTGGAAAAGTAATTCTTTACCTGAACAATATCCATAAATGCCCAATTGTTATATATCATATAACAAAAAATATAGGAGAAAATCTTTATGACTCAGGATTTTGCAATGGTTCTTAGATATATAGTCAAAGAAAAAATAGGTAGATTTCATCAAAATATAAAAGTTTTGTGTATCAAAAACATTATCAAGAAAGTAAAAAAAACTAGCCTACAAATGGGGATAAATATATGCCAATCATGGATCTGATGATTGTCTAATAGTAGAATATATAAAGAATTCTCACAACTCAACAATACAACTATACATAACCCAAAGATTTTGAATAGTTATTTCTACAAAGAAGATATATACACAAATAGTAAAATTACATGAAAAACTACTCAACATAATTAGTGACTGTGGTGATGCAAATCAAAATGACGATGATGTGGTTGTGTCACTGTAGTATGCTGATTTTAAGTCCTCTGGATACATACTGAGAAGTGGGATAACTGGGGAAAATGGTGTTTCCATTCCAAGTTTTCTGAGGAGTCTCCATACTGCTTTCCATAGTGGTTGCACTACTTTGCAGTCCCACCAGCGATATATGAGTGTACCTTTTTCTCCACATCCTTGCCAACATTTATTGCTGCTTGTATTCTTGATAATTGCCATTCTGACTAGAGTGAGATGAAATCTTAGAGTAGTTTTGATTTGCATTTCTCTAATTGCTAGAGCTGATGAACATTTTTTCATACGTTTGTTGATTGAATGTGTTTCTTCTTCTGTGAAGTGTCTGTTCATTTCCTTAACTCATTTATTGAATGAGTTATTTGGTTTTTTCTGGTCTTAAGGTTTTATTTATTTATTTATTTTTAGTGCTTTATATATCTTGGAGATTAGTGCTTTATCTGATGTGTGTGTGGTAAAGATTTTCTCCCATTCTGTAGGTTCTCTCCTCACATTACTGTTTCTTTTGCTGAGAAGAAACATTTTAGTTTGAATCAATCCCACTTATCGATTCTTGATTTTACTTCTTGTGCTTTAGGAGTCTTGTTAAGGAAGTCAGTTCCTAAACTGACATTACTACCCTATGTACATGCATGATTACACTACTGATGTGACTCTGAACCATATTCAGTTAGAAGAGGGAGAAGTTGTGTTCCATTTGTGTATAATATGTCAAAATGCATTATATTGTCATGGATAACTAACTAGAACCAAATTATAAAAATGAGGTTCCACTTTACAAAAGTAGGATAGCCATAATAAAAAGAACAAAAAGGGAAATGCCAAAAGTGGGTGAGGGTATGAAGAAAATGTGATCCTTGTATATTGCCGTGGGAATGTAATATCATTTGACCACTGCAGAAAGCAGTTTGATAGTTCCTGAATGATTAAATGTACACTTAACATATGATCCTGCAATCCTAATCCAATGTATGTATCCCAAAGATTCGAAAACACATTCAAGCAAATATATGTAGATACATGGTCACAGCAACATTATCCATTGCAATGAAAAAGTGGAGTCTAAATGTCCATCAAAAGGTAAATGAATAAACAAGTTGTGGTATTCACATGCAATGGAATATTATTCAGTCACAAAGATGAATGAGGCACTGATATATGCTACTATATGCAGATGTTCTTCCAAATTTTCTGGTCAAATATGTATCATGCTTTTTATATGAAATATCCAGAATAGATACATTTATAGAGATATAACTCAGTGATTTCCAGTTGTGGGCAGGGGTAGGGAGAAACTGCTAAATGGATAAGGGGTTTTATTTGGAATGATGAAACTACATTGGAATTATTTAGACGTGGTAGTTGCACAACATTTTAGAAGTACTAAATGCCATTGGATTGTTCAAGATGGGTATGATGTGAATTTCACCTCAACAAAATGTTAATAGAATCAAATGTAGGTAAAAGCAGCCCACATGCTCTGGATTCCATGCTGAACATCTGTTAACAGGGAATAAAACAAAATATCTTATTGTTGGTTACAAATTGAGGTCTCTGGGTTCTCTTAATTGTCCACAGAAACTTGAAGACTCTGTTCTGGAATTTAAAATAAAAGACACGATAACTAAAGAGATGAGGGAATCTCACCAGAGATAGAGTTAACTATTAGATATTGCTGACTGATACTTCTAGAACTGTAAAGGATATTTCATAGAATAAATAGTTGGCTTTGTAGTGTAACAACAGCATGGATATTGCCAAAGAAAAGTTCAGTCACTTTAAAGATGGCAATAGAAAGTATACACACTGAAGCACAGAGAGAAAATAGACTGAAATCAATGAACAAAATACCTCAGTCATCTGAAGGACAACATGAAACTGTAATAACATATGTGCAATTGGAGTCTCAAAAGGAGAGGCGAGAGATATTGGGACAGAAAAGTATTTTCAGAAATATAGTCAATTTTTTCCCCAAAATCAAATGAAAAAATACCAATGTACAGATCAAAAAACTCAACATAATATCAGCAGGATAAACATACAAAAAAGCTACATCTAGCATTTCATCTTTAAACTGCTGAAAAGCAAAGTTGAATTGGTAAACTTAAAAGCAGTCAGTGAAAAAAGATGTATACACAACAGTGAGAATACAACTCAGCAGAAAAAGATGCAAGTCAGAAGATAAGAGAATGACATCTTTAAAGTGATAAAAGAAAAATAAAACCATCGGCCTAAAATTTTATATCTTTCAAAAAATCCTTTAAAAGTGAAAACGAAATAAAGACATTTTCAGACAAACAAAAGCTGAGAATTTGTCAGTAGTAGAACTGTATACCATAAGAAATGCTAGAGAGATTCAGCTTTTCAGCTTGGAAAGAAAGATGCCAAATTGGGTATCACATCTATACAAATTAAATATAAAACAATAATAGCACAAAGAATAGAGTAGACAAATGGCAATACATGGTCACAAGTCTATTTTACATAAAATAATAACAATAATTCAGGGTAGAATGTCTAAATTAAGGATATATATTTGAATTCCTAGAGTAACCACATAAAATTTAGAAGAAATAGCTAAAAATAAATAGAAACAATAAAATGGAAAGCTAAAAAGTTCAATTAATTAAAAAGGAAGAAAATGAAAAGAAACAAGTACAAAAATTGACAAGTAGAAAATAAATAATGTGATTGTTCACTTCATCCCATCAATATTATCAAAATTGGGCTACGGATATAGCCCGTTTGTTAGAGTGCTTGCCTCATATGCACAAGGCCCTGGGTTCAATCCCAAGCACCACAAAAACAAACAACAACAACTATGTATATATATGTAATCAAAATCATATTTTTGAATAATTACAAACACATAAATGACCGAGCACTTTAGTTAAAAAGAAGAAATTATTGGCTAGGTAACAAAGCAAGAGCTAATCTGATACTATGGATACGTGCTGTCATTTAGATACAAAGAATTTAAAAGTAAAAGGGAGAAAAAGATATGGCACACTGTTCATAAGCCACCAGGGGTGGCCATGTTATCAGATACTGTTGATTTTAAGACAATGAATATTATTATATATAAGAAGGTAGGTTTCATAATTAAAAAATAATTCCTCAAGAAGATGCACAAATACTAAAAGTGCAGGCACAAAATAAAGGACTTCAAAATAGATGGAACAAAACTTTTAGAGCTCATAGAAGACATAAAGAAATCCATGACTACAGGTAGAGATTTCAGCATTCGTCTCTCAGTAAAGAAGAGAGCAAGGAAACAAAATAGCGTGGTTATTGAACAGCTAAACTGTACCAGCAGCCAATGTGACCTACTTAACACTGTAGGACACCCCTCCCAAGAGTAGCAGACCCTTTCTGAAATTCACAAGACATATTAAATATGATTAATCATACACTGAGTCATAAAGCATGTTCTAATAAATTACTACAGAGGATTAAAATGATCTACATTGACTATAAAGAAATTAAATTAGAAACTTACAGCAAAAATATATCTGAAAAAACTCCAATCATCCAGAAATTAAACCACATACTTTAAAATAGTTCACAGTAAAAAGTAAGTCTCAAGGGAACTCAAAAATATTCTGAATTGGATGATAATGAAAACAAATCATTTTAGTTTTGAGGGATGCTGTTATAGCACTGCTGAGAGAGGAATGTTTAGCTTTAAATGTTGACTTTAGAAAGAAGAAACATTTTAGAACCAATAATCTAACTTTCTATGTTGAGCTAAGAAACAACAAAGAATTCAGAAGAATGAAGTATATGACAATGATAGTAGAAATCAATGAAAAAAGAAATTAAACAAAAGATAAAATAAATAAAACTAAGATTTGTTTCTGAATTCAGCTATATTGATAAAATAAACAAGAGATAAAACCCAAAGTACCAGTATCGAGAATGAACAAGGGTATAACACTGTAGATACTCTAGTTTCTGGTCTTTTTTTTTTTTTCCTGGACCTAGGGATTGAACTCAGTGGGGCTTAACCACTGAGCCACATCCCTAGCCCTCTAATTTTCTTTTTTTTAAATTTTGAGACAGGGTCTCACTAAATTGCTGAGGCTGGCTTAAGATCCTCCTGCCTCAGCCTCTTGAGCTTCTTGGATTCCAGGCATGTGCCACCATGCCCAGCAGAAATTTTTAACAATGAGGGAATGTTACAAATAAACTATGTGCCAGTAAGTTAAAAAATTTAGATGAATTCAAGTTCATCAAAGATAAAAATTACCAATATGAAAGAAAGAAGACAAAAACTTTCAATAGTACTTTTAATGAAATAGAATTTATAATCTAAATTGTCCACAAAGAAAACTCCAGGCTGAGATAGCATCATTAGTGAATTTTACTAGTTATTTAGATAAAAGCAATGTTAATATTAAACTCTTATAATAGATGAACAAAGTACACTGTACAAATCTAGAATTATTCAGAAGTCAAACCCAGAACAAGAAAATAATTTTACTTACCCATATTCCTCATTAACACAGATATAAATATCTTTAACCTAATATTATATGATTAAATTGAGAAATATATAAAGATAGTAATATCTTCTAGACAGTAGAGTTTATCCAAGAAATACAAAGGAGGATGTAGAAATATCATGCACTACTGGTGAGAATATATATATATTTTGACCATTTTGGATAGCTGGTGTTAACTATTATATGATAATATTCTTGTACTAGATCCACAGTTTCATTCCTAAGTATATATCCAATAGAAATGTATGCATATCTTTTGCTCATAAAATCAACAAAATGATAGTAACCTAAAATGTTCATCAATAGCAATGTTTAATATTAATATGCAAAAGTATGAATGAACCCCACAAACAATGTTGAGCCAAAAAAAATTGATCCACAATAATATGCACTTTATGATTTCCTTTATGAAAACTTCCAAATTATATTAAAAAGCAGCATGGAAAATTACTTTTTAGGTGTAGGGAAGTTTAGATGTTGAAAGAGATTTCTTGGTTATTGTCTATATTATGTTTATTAGGGATGAGTTTTGTGAGTAATTAATCAGGCCTTACTCTTTGGCTTGTGCCAAAGTGTACTATATTCAACTAAAAAGTCAAAACTTATACCGCTGAATCAAAAATTAAAGTGGCCATTTTTAGTGGTTGAATTTTTGACTCTGATATATAACCTTTTAAAAATACTTTTATTTGTTCTTTTTATGTATATATGACAATAGAACGTATTTTGACATATCATACATACTGGAGTATAAGTTTCCATTCCAATTCATTCTACTGTTTTTCCTATTCCTGTCCCCCTCCCTTTCCTCCATTCTCCCATCTTTAATCTAGTAAACCTCCTCTCCTCCCTGCTCTTCTGCCTATTGTGCAAAAAAATTACATAAAAGCATTTATGGAGTTTCAAGTAAATGAACAGTAGATGTCATTGACAGCAGCTGCTTCCCAAATGGAGAACCCTGTGACGTGGTATTTTTGGTTTGAGCAATAGCAATTCCACTGGAGGTATGAATATAAATTCAGGTCTACTGACTTTACATTATTAGCCTCACTGGTTCCTCATTGTTGCATCTTTCTATAATTTTGAGAACACTATAATGGGGAAATGCCTCTTTCCCAGAGATTGGCTTAGGAATCACTGGCCATTTGTTCTTGTATGCTGATTTTTCCCCTTAATGCCTGAGAGTCTGATTGTATGGAAAAGAAATCTTTCTATTTACTTTGCTTAATACTAAACTTATTAAACATCATGACTTTGGCACTGCTCTAAACAGTCTGAAAAGCATTTGATTTTTTTTTTGTTTTTGTTTTTGTATTTTTGCAATATGTTCTTATATAGAACAATTCTGTTATTTCCTTGGCCAAGTCATAGAATCAGGCACTTTCCAAGGTTCCAATTTATTTTCCCAATTTCATAGGTTATGTTGCCCAACTCTACTTTTTAAGGATGAGCTTTCATCAGCTACTAAAGGTGCCTTCTACCCTGATGACTTCCAAAAAGGACATCAAAGGAAGTCATTTCAGGGAATACAGAAGATCCTTGCCACTCATGTGGAGGACAGATAAGATGAACTCATGCACCAGCAGAACTCTCTCAGGCAATATCCCCAAACCAGAATATTAATAGTGCTTCCTATTCCCAACACTCTACTCATTCTGTAGAAAAGCCACTTTGATGGAGATAATGAAAATACAGTGATGGAAGATTGCTAGTTGGGTGCTTCAACAGGTAAGAGCCTGGAGATAATTTCACCAACATCTCAGATTTTGTTTGCACAAGTTAGTCTCACAGCAATGCTACACAAATAATTTATAATGTAAGCGAGTGGTCATTGTGGGTCCTGCATGGTGACATGAAAATACACTGTGTCTGACTTTGCTAGGGCTCTCACAACAAAGTGCCATAGACTGGATACCTTAAATAACAGAAATTTATTGCTTTTCAGTTCTGGAACTCCAAGATCAAGGTATTGGCAAAGTCTATATTTTTTGAGGCTTCTCTCCTTGTCCTAAAGATTGTTATTTTCTCTCTGTCTTCATGTGGTCTTCAGTCTATGTCCTAAGCTTCTCATATTATAAGAACATCAGTCATATTAGATTAAGACCACACTAACAGCCTTATTTTGCTTTTACCTTTTTACCTATCTCCAAATACAATCACATTTTGAGGTACTGGAGGCTAGGACTTTGGCATACAAATTTTGAAGACACAATGCAGCTCATAATACTGTGATAGCTTGCTAGTATTGGTCAGGTGCATTGACTTGTTATGTACAATCCACATATATATGGTAACATCACATTCTGAAGCTTGGTGCTCTCAAAAGGTGAACATGGGTGCAGAATGTAAAACATAAATGAAAGTATGTGGTAATTCCTGTAATTCCTTTGTAGAGGGCATATTAGCACTTCAGGAGAATTTTGTTGCTAGATGCATTTTAATGAACCTAGCTATTTGCAAAAGGTTTGCAAAGTAGGTTATAAAATATCAGTTACTAAAGCACGGCTTTGTCCCTTTCTCCTTTGTTCAGTAATATTGTAACACATGCTAATGTAGGAGAATATTAGAAATTAATGACCCTCTTATACAAAGTGAATAAATTGAACTCATCCTATTTGCTCTCCAATATGTTCTTTCTTCAGTATGTTCTATATCTCTTAACGTGAATACCAGTTTACTGTCACCTGGTGTTCAGAACTGTCTCTTGACTTCTTCTTGACTTCTTTTTCTGTAACATACCAACAAGAGTCAAACAAATCTGGATTAAGATTCTAGTTTTCCAGTTACTACCTCTGACCTCAATGTGTTATTTATCATCTAACTTTATTTTCATTTGCTCACCCACAAAATATGGGGTAATGACACTACCAGTGTCATGGAGTTGTGGACAGGTTCAAACGATAAAATGAATACATCTGGAAAACAGTAAATGCTTAGAAAATGTAAATATTTACTGGATACTCCCTCCAAACTTTTATAGCTGCACATTTTTCTTTTTATTCATTACTACATCTATCTTAATTTACTAGTGGTCTTCTTATTACCCTGGACTTTTATAGTTCTAATCTAATCTACTCTTTTCATCCATTTTATTCCTAAGGTATGGTTCTTATTTTAGCTTGCTCCTTTCAAGAATATTCAATAACTTCAAATTACCCAGAAAATGGAAGTCAAATAGTCTTATTTTGGCTTTTTTAGACTCTTTAATGTTTGGAGTAATGAAAATACTGTTTCATTTGGCCTCAATCTGCTCTTAACCTGTTGTGTTGTCTTGGATAAGTCAGTAGACTTGGCCAACTGTCATGGTTTATTATGAGTGTTATTTCCATTTATTCCTACAAGGCCTGTTTTTGAGGGCTCCATTAACTAACAGAGTGGCCTTTGGAAAAATCAATTTATTTTCCTGGGCTTTTTTCTGTTTGTCTGTAATTTGAAATGTTTCTCAACATCTTGGGTACATAAGGAACACTGAAAGAACTGGTGAAATATGTAGACCCTAGCCCTATTTCAGAGTTTCTGATGTTTTAATCTTTTTATATATAAAATTCCAAGTGCATAAGTATATAAATATTAGGTATACATGTTGACTATGTGTATATATATATGTAAAAAGTATACATATATTTTTATGAACACCATCCAGGCCAAGATAAGAAATGCTTCCAGTAGTTTTCCATGTCTTCCCAGTCTAGGCCACTTCCAGAGACAAACATTATTCTTACTTATATTATTATTCCTTTTCAACAGTCTGGATTAGGTGATTTTTGATGTTGTTTGTAGCTCTGGTTTTCTTTGACTCTAAATTTCTAATTCAGATGAGGAAGTACATTGAATATGTTCACATCATGATTAGAAATTATCTAGATAGCTGTTTATTAATATTATCTAGACATCTGTTTCCTGCCTGCCCATTTCCCATCCCTACTTCCACCCTGTAGGTAACACAAGAAGACCTTCCTATCCCTGTGTCTCTTCACCTCCCTAAACTTTCTTATTTTTTTCTTATTTTTCAGCTCTAGAGTGATTTCTTTCCAATCTATGGTACTATGCTTAGAGAGTAAGCATACTAATCCCTCTTATGTGCAGAGATTCCTTCTGCAATATCCCTGGCAGGTGGTCTTTTATCTCTCTTGAAAACTGCTGATAACTTAGACCTGATTATGTGACAAATGTTATTATGTCACATTATTGGCCATTTCTGTCGGCTACAAAGTGCTTCCATATGTTGTTTTTAAAAAATATTCTTTGGTACATTTTCTCATAGTTATGCCCTTTAGAATAGTAAGAATATCTTGTCCCTTTTCTTTACAGCAGACTTTCAAATATCTAAGACAGTTGCCATACATACTCCTTTTTCTTAACCATTGGAACCAGAACTCCCAGTGCTTTACTGGCTCTTACAATTCCTTCAAATTTGCAGCAGGCTATCAGGAGAGAAATTACACTTCATGCTATAAGACAACTGTTGCAGCAGTAATACATAAGTTCTACCTCACTGGGACTAGCATGTCCTTCTCTATAGGATCAGTTTCACAGACATGCAACCTGTGACGCCTCATTGGGCTCATGCATAGTGATCCCTACACTTGATTTGTTGCTCTACTGCAACAATCTTAAAATTTTTAATATTTTTGTAACATTTTGCACTGAGTTCCACAAGTTAGGTAGGTGGTTCTGCCTTTCTGGTTGTATTACATTTGCTAATGTCCCCAAATATCTCAATTTAATTTGCATTCTTCAGTTATACTTCCTATAACATAGCTATTATGAGTACATTTTATAGTGATTTCTACTTATTTCAAAAAAAGTTTCTTAAAGCAATGAACATAGGTTCAACATTATAATCATAGACATGATTTGGACAAAAACCTAGGGCTTAAAGGAACTAAGTGACTTACTGATGTTTCATAGGTTATTAGTAACAAAGCTGGGTTAATCAGTCCTTCTGACTTCAGCCTTCATTATGAAAGAGTCTTTCTTTCTCCTGGAAAGTGTTCTATCTCAAATTCTCAGGGTTCAAGTTGAGTACTCTACTCTTATAACTTACCAGTTTTCTCTTTGAATTCATTCTCAGGGCCTCATGCTTCAACTTTAAACCCCTTTATTGCTGACTCATACTTAACCTAGAGTTCCCTCTATTTGGTAGTCAGGTCATTTACCCATAATTGCCTAGTTCTGTCTTATCTTATAATTGAAGCTTATTTTTTTCTACCCTAAGTTATTTATCCTGAGCTTGCATTTTTTTTTAAAAAAGTCTTCTCAGGTTAATTTTGAGAGAATTTCAATGCAATCTCATTTTTTTCCTCACTCGATTATGATTCTGATCTATAGCTAATCTCCAGATCATTAAGGATGTTGCAGTAATTGGAAAGAAATCTCCATGTTTTTTTCATTAAGTGCTCATCTAACTTGTGAAGGGATGCTAAACTAACTTAAGTTGCTGAGACTTGCCTTATTTGACCAAAAGAAATTCAAAGCAATTCTATGAAAATGTGGCTTCATTTGCAATTATATTAGTCAGGGGAAGGGAAATGGAGAGTATAATGTAACACAGTCATAATGACTGGTTTCATATGGTAAGGTTGATAGTAATGGGAAGCCTCAACATTGGCATTGCTTCTCCACACAGCACAGATGGATTTTCAACCTTGCGGGTTGTACTGTGTGAATGAATACGAGCGGCTGATTTGTGTCTTCTGGTGAAGATGCTGACTTGGGCTCTATTTGCTACAGAGCCCAGGTAAAACTTTTGCATTTTTAACATCTGACATAGTCTACCAGTGCTACTTCCTAATTCTTGGGGGTGGAGGTTAAAAGAAAATAACATGATTGGGATGGTTTAATTTCTCCTTTTATCTGTAACACTCCCAGTTGAGGAATAGCACCACCTTAAGCAGATACAGCTGACTAGAATCACTTTGAACCATCATTTCCATCTCAGTTACATTACCATTTTCCCACTTAGAAATTTAAAACTTGGGCAACCTCCTCCCTCCCTCCCTTTTGTTTACTTCCACGTTTAATGAAACAACAAGTCCTGTGGCTTCTGTTTCCAAAAAATACCCCCAATAACCCTTGCTCTCCATTTTCACAGCTTTATCTACACAATACAATTATACACACACACTACACCTGCATGCCACACTTATACACTACAGCTCAGGTTAGCACTAATTCTCACATGATCTTTGCAATAAATGCTTAACTGGTCTCATTGGCCCCTTTATAATCCATTTTCTACATAGCAGTGAGATTGAATTTTTTTTTTTTTTGGTACCAAGGATTGAACTCAGGGGTGCTTGACTACTGAGCCACATCCCCAGCCCTATTTTGTGTATTATGTAGAGACAAGTTCTCACTCAGTTGCTTAGCACCTCACCGTTGCTGAGGCTGGCTTTGAACTGGCGATTCTCCTGTCTCAGCCTCCCAAAGTGCTGGGATTACAGGCATGTGCCACCATGCCTAGCTTTTTAAAATTGAATTTGTAAGTAATGTAAATTGAATTATGAGATTCTTCTGGTTATAGCCCCACAAGAGTTCTGTGTCCTTTTATTCTGTATTTCTTTACAAAAATATAGAGCTATGTATATTTTTCTTATTTGGTTCCCCTCTGCCTCCATTGCCCCACAATATTGAATGAAAAGGAAGAGTCCTCTTGTTTTGGTCATCATATATCTTCCCTGCTTGTAAGAGTAATGGCTTCCTGTGGGTGTTCAAAACTTATTGAATAAGAACATGCAAGATAAGGTTCATATATAGCCCTTTTCTTTATTCCAGACTATTCTCTACAATATCTCAGTGTTAACTCCAATCCTTGACAAACTGCTGGCTTTCTCAGGTGAGGCTGGGATTGAATCTGTCTGCTTACCCTTTAATTTCACTGTAGCTAGAACCCTAATATTGATAACAGACTGGCTTCCCCTCTCTTTCCTCTCTACCTCCTTTCTACTTTAACTTCAACTGTACAATGCAAGGAGCAATTATTCTTCAAATAAGATTTTGGTTTAGATCTAATTATACTTTCCTGTCTGTCCTTTTCTCCACCTTGATTAGGCTGCTATTCTGTCTTCTACTTTCCCAGCAACCTCCCTGAGATGACCAATACTTGCAAATCATCACATACCCTTTATTTATTTATCTATTTTTTCATCACATACCCTTTAAATTCTAGGGTTCAGTGGATTCCAGTCCAACTGTTTAGAGTGATTATGTTAAATAAGTACTTCCTGCTGAGCAAAAATTCAGGATAAATGTTTTCTTCAAGCTGAGCTTTGTAAGGCTTCAGTGCATAAAGATAAGTCCTTGTTTCATAAAAAATAACTTGTATACTTTTGCTTGCTGGGTTTGTCTATGAATCTATATTGAGAACACCATTGTTCAAACCCCAGAGAAAAATTGAGCTGAATTTAAATTATTCCCAAATGTTCTCCCATCTTAAAACTTAGCCATTCACTTATAAGCTAAGAAAGATTGCAATAAGCAGCTGGCAAAACAGTCCTAATGGCAGAGATGGGATGTTGAGCACAACTTTGGCTGGCATTTTCAGGATTTTTAAATGCTTGGTTGCAACTGTCACTTCTATAAGGATTTCATGAAGATTAATAATGTAAGGAAAAGGCCATCTTTCAAGTAACTGAACACAGTGTCTGTTAGTAATGTTTCTGGCAAAATAGGAAAAGGAAAGAAATTTTTCTCCTTGTATGTCCATCCCTAATTTAATCCCAAATTAAATTCCTATACCTACATCACAGTAATTACACACACACTTTCTTATATACTCAGATGTATGTGCACGTGTGTGTATGCATGTATGTAACGCTACATACAGCCAGTTCTGCGAAGCAAAGCTGCTGTTGTGCAGAATGGAAGTAGCTCAGGAAAAAGAGTTCATTGGATACAAATGAACACTTGAGAGTGTTGAAAGTGGTTTTTGATGGGGAAAATTATTCATAGATATGTGGAAAACAAAAGAAAATGATAACTAATCGCTTAAAAATGTCTCCCTTTTGGTAAAGCAGATGAGATTTTGACTTTGGTGAACTAAAACCATAAAACTCTTAAGTAGAAAACATAAGGGTAAATATTTGTGAAGTTTAGCAATAGATTATTATATATGACATTGAAAACACAAGCAATTAATTAGAAAAAAATGGACTTCATCTGATTTAAGTACTTTTGAGTGTTAAAGGACATCATCAAGAATTTGAAAAGATATGGAAAGGAAGAAAACATTTGCAAATTATATATTGGTTATGTGTCTAGTATTCAAAACATAAGGAACTCTTACAATGTAGCAAGAACAAAAAGAGTCAAACAGTCCAATTAAATTATCACAGGCCTGTGAGTTATGGGTAATTAACTTTCCTTTGACACAAAAGGAAGCAAAGGTTCAGAGATGTTAGTTCACATGGTGGGCCAGAAGCTGCTGCTGGCAACCGCAGTCACTCATTAGCTGGTACAGCCAAACTTTCAGATAGGAGCTGAGGGAAGCACTTAAGTACCATGAATGGTTTCCCTTTAAGATATAAGGTCCGCAGAGGGCTGGCTCTTAGACTGACCACAGTGAGAAGACAAAGCCAATCCTGTCATTAGAGTATTTGGTAATAGAGTATTTGACAAATGAGTTTCTCTCCTGGTCTTCAGTTTCACTTTCTGCAAAAACAGTTTTGAGGAAAAATGAGTTTGGGGTTCCTGAAGCATTTTTCAGCTAAACACTGATGGCTTTCAGAATTTGTCTCCAATTCCAAACCAGCCTTAGTGAGGTTGAGGGCAGATGGTTCCCACACAGTTCCAAGGTGATTTGGTTGACGTCTGTACTTCTGTTCATTCCCTCACCACCTTGGGTGTCTTGGCTGGTTCCAGTAGCCCCAGAAGACACAGATCCTAGAGGAAGGTGGGCAGGATATGCCCTATCCCACTCCCCCAGCATTAGAGTCTAGGATACCTAGACATGGGTGTCCCAGTCACTGAGGGGGAGAGTTGGGGAGAGGGATAAACAAAGCAGACACTCAAATATTAGCCATTATTACTATGTACTATCAATATATGTATGAATAAGTAAATAATGCCTAAAATCAAAAAGGAAAAAAGGAAAACAATGTTTTTCCTTCTATGATGGCATGAAAGAACAATGCTATGGATGTAATGATATGAATGTAACTCTATTGTTAGTTCTAAAACTGCATAACTGAAGTAGCCAAGGGAAAGAATATTCGAAGAGAGTAATCCTGGGTGGTCCACAAACCGGAATCCTTAACATCACCTGGGCATGTGTTAGAAATTCAGAATCAGGCCCACTTCCAGAAGTACTGACTCAATTTTCCTGTTAAGATCCCCAGGTGATTCCCACATGTACTCATGTTCAGGATGTACCACTAAGCTAGCTTTGTACCACAGGATATCTAAGATTGAAGGTGGAGGGAATTCTGTGATCTTCCTTCTTCTAAAAGGCATAAATGTTACATGACTTTGTCAAAAGTTTTAGTCTCTGGTAAGAATTTTCTCGAGGATTCACTCTTTTATTTTGTATTTCTAGTATTTTAGGAAAGAGAATAAATTAACAGGACAATTTGCATTTTAACAAAATTCACAATGATCTTTGTGTGCATTCAAGTTCAAGAAGCATGGGGACATGTAGCTAAGATAATTATCCATTTCCTTTTTCTTTGATCTAATGATAATGGAGATCAATTTTCATAAACAGTTCTCTCTCTCTCTCTCTTTCTCTCTGTGTTTGTGTATGTGTGTATGTGTTGGAGAAAAGTAAGATTCTGAAGTTCAAAGTTATTATAGGGTGAGCATAGCAGCGTGTTATTGTTTATTCACACTTCTTAAACCTTCACATTGAGCTTTTTCATTCTACCACATGGTTGGTAATGTTTTCCAAACACTACTTCTTGCAGTTATAATCTCTTACATTTCACTTTTGCTTCCAGCTCACCGGTGTCTCTGCTCCAATCTGGAACACACAGTGGGGACTATTTCATTTGTGGCACCTTCCTGTGCAAGTCTTCGGATGGTTTCTTTTTCACATCACATGGAGCTAATTTTGTCATTAACATTTCAGGAAACACCCAGTGGCATTTTAAGTGAAATACAAATTAGAAAACTCTGCTGTTTTTAGTTACTCTTTTCTCCCAAATTTGAAAAGAAATCACTATCAAATTACCCAAGTCACATTTTTCCTTTTTAAACTCCCAAAGCTATTGTCATTATTCTTTCAAATTCTCAATTGCTGGCCCCTTAGACAGAAATTATGCCCTTTTTGGAGCAATAATTGGGAAAGAGCTGAAGCACTCTGTATTTATAGAAAAAAAATTCTGAGACACAATGAAAGCTACTTTCCTTAGCTCTTGGCATATGCATCTGCTTTGTTGCCTCCTGTAGTTTTAAGTGTGCAAATCTATGTTGCACCTGCACAATTTTGGTCATAGTAAGTTATCAATAGAAAGTGATTGATCAACCAATTGATGAATGAACCCTTAATTAAAATTATACACAAGGAATATTATCTTTCTTTTTTTAAAAGATATCATTTTTATTAGTATGTGCCAAGTATTCTCCTAAGCATGTTAAGTATGTTATCTAACTCTACCCCCATTCCAATAATTCTAGGAGGTAGTGACCATTACAATAGATAATTTACCAGAAAGGAAACATATTGAACTATATTAAGAAGTAGTTAGGTTTCTATACTGAGTATAAATCCATTAAGAATTAATTATTTTTGTATTAATTAATTAATGGGCTATATTAGAACATATGTTTTATTTTATCAGGCAAACCTTCCCAGCATGAAACTAACCAGCAATTATTGAGCATCCAGGCACTAGGATGTAATTTAAATTATTATTTCATTTAAATCTAATAATTGACTTATGCATGACTGTTATTAATAGCCACCCTTCATGGATTTAAAAACAAGCTAAAAATGTTTAAAGAATAAACCTAAAGATTAGAGAGCCAGTGGCCAAGGCAGTCTTTGTAATCAGAAATGAGTGCTTATCTTGAACATATGTGCATAACTGGCCTCAAACTCATATATGCATAGCTGGTCAGGGAATCAACACCACTGGTACAAAGGCACCCTCTAATAGCCACCTTCTCTTGGAATGTCTCCTTTATATTCAACTTTCTTTCTGAATAAGGAAAGAACCATGAAGTAGTCACCAGACAACTGTGGCCTGTGTAGTTGTGGAGCAATGGAGCAAATGAGAGAGTTAACATTTCCTCCTCTTAAATGTTTGAAAAAAATTTTTGATTAGCACATGATAATTGTGCTTATTTAGTGGTAGTGTGATATTTCAATATGTACTGATCAAATCAGAGTAATTAATATTTTTGTCTCCTTATCATTTTGTAGTTTAGAGATTTGAAGTTCCTCTGTTCTAGTGATTTATAAAATACATAATAGGTTACTCTGAACTATGGTCACCCCACTATTATGTAGGACACAAGAGCTCATTATTTCTATCTAGCTGTGTTTCAGTACCGGTTATCCAAGCTCCCTCCATTTCCCCCTCCTCCCATCTTTCTCAGTCTCTAGTGATCTCTATTATATATTCCAATCAACTTTAAAAAATCCACATATGAGAGAGAACATGCACTATTAGTCCTTTGGTTAGTGGCATCCAGTTTCATTCATTTTGCTGCAAATGAATGCTAGAGTTTGTAACTCAAGAATCTTGCAAAAGTCTGTGGTAAAAACTTGGTCCACAGCATGGCCCTCTTGGAAAATGGCCCTCTTAAGAGATAGAGCCTAGTGGGAAATCTTTTGGTCATTGGGAGCAACCTTTGAAAGAGATAGTGAGACTTCAACCACTGATTCATCTCTTTGCTTCGTGGACACAAGGTAAGTGGTATTGTTCCACCATGTACTCCCACCATATTGAGCCACTACTGACCCAAATCAATGGGTCTAAGCAATTGTGGGCTAAAACTGTGAGCCAAAAAAAAAATTATTCTCTTTATAAATTGATCACCTCAGATATTTGTTGTAATGATGTAAAGCTAATACAAATACACATAGAATATCATTCTTCTTGTCACTAAATCATATTCCACTATGTTATCCTACAACTTTATTGAAATTATGCATCAATTTAGTGGAATAGATTTTTCTATAGAGAGAATAATATTATCTGCAAACAGGGACAATTTGACTTCCTCCCTTCCTATTCATACAGTTTTTATTCCTTTCTCTGGCCTCATTGCTCTGGCTAAGACTTTCAATACTACGTTGAATTAATAGGTTGAAAATAGACATCATTATCTTCTTCTGGATCTTAAAAGAAAAGTGTGCAGATTTTCCTCATTCAGTATGATATTGCCTCTGGGTTTGTTTATATAACCTTTATTGTGTTGAAATATGTTCCTTCTGTACCTAGTTTGTTCAGAGTTTTTATCATAAAGGGATATTGAATTTTATTGAATGTTTTTTCTGCATTTATTGAGATAATCATGTGACTCATGATTTTTGTCCTTTGTTTTGTTGGTATGATGTATTATATTTATTCATTTGTAGTTGCTGAACCTGGTGGTGCCATGGACCCATAAGAAGCTGGGTGCAGGAGGAGGCTGTAGTGGGAAATCTCTTCCCCAACTCTTAGCCCTAGTGGAAATTCAGGTCCACGAATGTTATCCACAGAGGAGGTGGTGGCATGGAATCCCAGCACACTCCTGGTCGTTGCTCTGGCCCACATCTGGCTGCCTGCTGGGGGAGAAGCAGGCCCATTTTCAGTACCAGATCCATATGTTGCCACTCCAAGTCTCCATGGTGATGTAGGTCCATACTTGCTCCCTGGGGGCATAGGCAGTGATGGGAGACAGCCATAACATGCTTGCCTTTAGTCCCTGTCTCAGTGGGGACAAAAGCCTACTCCAAGTTGCCTGTGGGGACAGCAGCTTGGGGGACTGTGATACCATACCTGTCCTCAATCCTATAGGCTGCATTTACCTGTAGGTTTTACAGTTTTACATTTACCTTAGGTTTTTCAGTTCTTAGGTACCCTTACCTCTTTCATGCTAGAACAGGTATCTGTTGTAGTACAGGAGACTGTGCAGAATTTGGTACTGGAGTCACAGATGCTTTATTTGATCAAGTTACATTTGAAAGACTGTAGCCTCCCATGCTGGTGTGGTGAAACATCTCCGGAGTCCCAGGAATGAGGATATGCAGATTTTCTGAATCCTAAGGCAGTATAAATTTGAACAGTATCATCTTTATCAAAATGGCATATAGCTACATCAGCCTGGGAGTTAATGCAGAAGACAATGTGCAGTACTTCTTCAAAGCAAAGTTGGTGTGCAAACTCTTGAGTTTCTCCTCTAACTATAATGCAAGACTGTGAGAACTGTAAAACTTTTCAGTAACTAGAGTTGCCTGTGTCTGTGCTGATAGAGTTTGGTAGGATTGTCCTATTAATCTTTTTCTTTGCTACAGGGAGTCTGACAAGGGAGTTGGGGTCACATTTGCTGGTGTACCTTGTTCCTCTTTCTTTTTTTATTTTTAATATTTTTAATTTGTTCTAATTAGTTATATATGACAGTATAATCCACTTTGATATATCACATATAAATGGAGTATAGTTCATTTTTCTATATTGATCCATCTCAGGTCTTTGAGTCTTATAAGATTCCTGTCTTTCCTTTGCTGATTTCCAATGTTCTCCAATGGATACTCACCTCTGTATGCAACTATTTACCTTTTGCTTTGAATGTTCCTGGTGGAGGAGTTGAAAAGCACTGGGCACTTCTTTTTGGCCCTCTTGTAGTCTGGCAGGTGAAATTTTACTACTTAGTCTGTATTCTTTACTTATTGATAAATTAAAACATTGGCTATATTTTTTTCCAATTTGTTTCTCTGCCTGGAGAAGAAATAGAAGAACATGCGTTTTGAAACCAAGGGAAGAAAATTCTACTTCAACAAAGAAAGAGTAGATAGCAGTTTCCAATGCTACAAAGAACCCATTCAGATAAGGTCTTGGAAAGTTGTCATTTATTTTTTCCACACACTGTAATGAATGGTAACAAAGCTGATATTTTGCTTTAGGCTGAATGGTCAATGATTATTATTGTTAAATTAATAATAAAGTGTTATATCATTAAAAATAATATATCAAATCCTTTGGTATAAACCAGGGAGTGGGAGAGTGGCACCAATTTATAGTCCCCCAGCAATATATGAGTGTACCTTTTCCCCCACATTCTTTCTTGTATTCTTGATAATTGTCATTCTGACTGTAGTGAGATGAAATCTTAAGAATAGTTTTGATTTGCAGTTCTCTAATTGCTAGTGATGATGAACATTTTTTTATATGTTTGTTGATCAATTATATTTTTTCTTCTGTGAAGTGTCTATTCTGTTATTAGCCCATTTATTGATTGGGTTATTTGTTTTATTTGGTGGAAAGTTTTTGAGTTTTTAATGTATCCTAGAGATTACTGTTCTGAGGTATGTGTGGTAAAGATTTTCTCCCATTCTGTAGGCTCTTTCCCCACATTATTGATTGTTTCTTTTGCTGAGAAGAAGCTTTTTAGTTTTTAATCAATAAGTCCATCCCATGTATTGATTCTTGACTTTACTTCTTGTATTTTAGGAGTCTAGTTAAGGCAGTCAGATCTTAGCTGACATGGTGAAGATTTGGGCCTACTTTTTCTTCTATTGGGCTCAAGATCTCTATTCTAGTGCCTAAGTCTTTGATCCACTTTGAATTGAGTTTCATACCTGGTGAGAAGTAAGGATTTAATTTCCTTTCGTTACATGTGGGTTTCCAGTTTTCCTAGCACCATTTGTTGAAGAGGCTATCTTTGCTCCAGTGAATGTTTTTGGTGCCTTTGTCTAGTATGAGATATCTGTATTTATGTGGGTTTGTCTCTGTGTCTTCTATTCTGTACCATTCATCTACATGTCTGTTTTGGTGCCAATACCATAATGTTTTTGTTACTATGGCTCTGTAGTATAGTTTAAGGTCTGATATTTTGATGACCCCTGCTTCACTCTTCTTGCTAAGGATTGCTTTGGCTATTCTAGGTCTCTTATTTTTCCAAATGAATTTCATGATTGCCTTTTCTGGTTCTAGGAAGAATGTCATTGGGATTATAATAGGACTTACATTAAATATATATAATGCTTTTGGTGGTATGGCCATTTTCACAATATTAATTCTGCATATCCAAGAACATGGGAGGTCTTTCTCTCTTCTAAAGTCTTCTTCAATTTCTTTCTTTAATGTTCTGTAGTTTTCTTTGTAGAGATCTTTCACCTCTTTTGTTAGATTCAATACCAATTATTTTATACACAAAGGACTTAAAATCAACATACTACAGTGACATAGCCACATCAATGTTTATAGCAGTTCAACTCATAATAGCTAAACTATGGAACCAACGTATGTGTCCTTCAACAAATGAATGTATAAAGAAAATAGGGTGTATATACACAATGAAATATTAACCTTAAAGAAGAATGAAATGATGGCATTTGCCAGGAAATGGATGGAGCTGGAGAATATCAAGCTAAGTAAAATAAGCCAATCCCAAAAAACCAAAGGCTGAATGCTTTCTCTGATATGCAGATGCTAATTCACAATAAGGGGATGTGGCTAGGGAAGAATAGAGGTACTTTGGATTAGGCAGAGGAGAGTGAAAGGAGGGGAGAGGGTATGAGGGTAGGAAGGATAGTAGAATGAATCAGACATTATTAACCTACATGCATATATGAATACATGATTGGTATGGTTCTACATCATATATGGCCAGAAAAATGAGAAGTTATACTCCATTTATGTATGATCTGTCAAAATGTATTCTATTGTTATGTGTAACTAATTAGAACAAACAAAAAAATAAAAAACATATATCAAGGATTTATTAACAAATAGATGAGGGCGTCACATATTCAATGGCAAGAGATTGCAATTCTGCCCTCCCACTCACCCATCATCTTAGAGAAGAGGAAACAGAAGTTCTAGGGAAACTCCCAGAAACTTTGGTCCATGGGAGAGATATTATAACCAAGTTTACAGATTTCAACTCATTGTAAATATACCCTGGTCACTCCCTTGCTGAAAACTATTTTGCAATTAAAGTAACAACAATATTTAATTGCAAAATGAAATTATTTTGCAATTAAAGTAACAACAATAATAAGATAATAATACTACTATTAAAGAATGTTTACCCTGGCGTATTAGGGTTCTCTGGAGAAGGAGCACAAACAGAATGTGTATATATGCATATAGAGAGATGCATTTTAAGGAATTGGCTCACATAATTGTGGAGGTCTGATAAGCCCAAAATCTGCAGGGTAGGCTAGAGGCAGGAGACCTCGGAGTTATAGTCCATCTCAAAGTAGTCTGTAGCACAGTTCCTTCTTACTCAGGGGAAGTCAGTGTTTGTTCTTTTACGACCTTCATCTGATTGCATGGAGCCCTCTCACATTACAGGGGGTAATCTGTTGTACTCAAAATTTACTGATATAAATGTTGATCTCCTCTGAAATTCAACTTCACAGAAACTTCCAGAATAATATTTAACCATATACCTGGGCACCACAGTGTAGCCAATTTGACTCATAAAGTTAGTCATCAAAACTTGTAACAAGATTAAAGCAAATTTAACTAATTTTAAGGATTTTTGTTAGTTGAGGGTTTATTTTAAATGGGATGCATCTCATTCAGATATATCAAAACAGCCTTCTCTCTTCTAGTTCTCTCTTCTTTTTTCATTTATGTCCATATAAATATCATTGTCCCCTAATTTTTCATCTTGACTGTGACCAAAGTTGGAGGAAACTATGTGGAAAGAGGAGTATTTTATTTGCACCAAGTTCTTAGGAACTTTTATTTTCTATAAAGATATAATGATCTGACTGTTCTTCCTTCCCCTGGGGCCTTTGTACCTTTTCATTTCAAGTTCAGCAGCCACAATGAAATTAAGATGATGGATATGAAATGGAAATTTTCTGCTTCAGATACAATTATACCCTTTTCAGTGGTTTATTTTTTTATTTTAGTAAATATTCATTTAGCAGCCTCAGGTAGCAGAACTAATGATTGTAATTTTGCCTTGAACAAAGGAGGAGACAAATACTGTAATTATATAAAGTACAAATCAAATCACCTAATTAAATAGAGAAAGAAAATCTGCAATAATTACCAAGATATAAGCCGGTTAACAATGCACAGTAAAAGGACCCACAATTTTAAAAATACACCAATGCCTGATTTATCAAGAGGTAAATGTAATAAACAAGTGTATTTTTACTTACAAAGTACAAGCTTCATCTATACTAAATTAACCTCAACTGACTCCTTAGGTGTCACACTGCAAACTTTGCTCTATTTCTTCAGAGAATAGAAAAATTATTTAAATTATTTGTTCTAGGTGAAAAGAACATTAATACTTAATTGTGGAAACTAAAATATTCTTTGTTCATATCCAAACAGGAAGCCTCTGTGATTACAGCCAGCCCATGATATCTGCATTATGTTCAAACATTCATCCCTCAGATTCTTGGTTCATACCATTTTCTTCAGCACCATGGTTGACATATGGCTTACCCTGAGTACTCCAGTTATTTCCCATGAGGGCTGACTCTGCCTGCCCAAGTAGATTCTAAGTCTGTCAGAATCAGATATTGTGCCTTTCATCTTTACTTTCTCTTCCTATTCCAATGCCATACTTAAAGTAGTAATAATTTAGTGTGTGTGTGTGTGTGTGTGTGTGTGTGTGTGTGTGTGTGTTGTGTATAAATATAGTATCATATACTCTGTCTTGTGTCAGGCTGGATTAAAGGGCTCTCTCCAAAGTATTTCTGGAAACATCTTAGAGCTTGACTCATGGCATTACAAAATACACTAACCAAACTGGATTCTTATCACATCTGATTATGTTGTCACAAAATCTTGATGAAAGACATGGCAATTATTAAGCTTAATAATTGTATCAAATAAAGCTCTGTTAATAATTCGGATTACATTCCAAATTTTCACACCTTTTTCATCTTTGTCTCCTTAACTGTTAGAGAATTTCTATGAAGAATTCCTACCCTTTCACATTATCCACAGCGGATATTCCAAGGTTTCCAATCTCATCCTCACTCTTACCTGTCTCCTGCTCAGTGAGTGCCCTTCACCCTCACTGAAAAGATGGCTAAGTCCAAGAAACTTCTCCTAATTTCTCTACTATCTACCTCAGAGTATTCCTGTATCTTCCCTGCACTTTTTCAACTTTTTCCCATATCTCAGTCTTCAGTGATCTTGTCTAACACCAAATTATTCCTCTTCATCTATAAACTTCCTTAGGTCATTCCCACTCTTAAACCCTTACAGTCCATCTTTTCTTCTTCCTTTGAGGCCTGGCTCCCATTACTTTTATTTCCCACAATTGTTCATTTTCCCTCAGTTTCAATGTATATCCCATTTTCATTTTTCTAAAATTGCCCTTTCAATGATTTCTAGTGACTTTTTAAAAACCAAATCAAACTATTATTTTTCAGTCCCTAACACCCTTGAATTTTAGGAAACATTAGAGTTTGTTTAAAATTATTACTACTTGAAATTTTATTCTCCTTTCAGTTTCCCTAAAATATACTAATCTCCTAGAACTTGTCCTACTCCTTTCTTCAGCTCCTTCTCTGGATCCTTCACCAGCTCTTCACTAAATTTTGTAATCTAGTGAAAATATTGCTTGTTTGGCTTGATAACTGAACTTAAACACAAACCCTAGTCCTTTCTAAACAAATTTCTCCAACTGAAGGTTGCTTTATCCCTGTGTCTTAGCTTTTATAGCTAAAAGATGAGGGGTGGGCCCCATCATTGGATTTTTATTATGTTTTACAGAGTCTTGAGGATTCAGTTTACATTTCTTGGCTACTACCATGATTCCATCACTATTCTAACCACAACAGCAACCCTCTAATCTTGGTTATTTTTGGATCCCCGCAACAGATGTCCATCACTAGGGAAACCTGGGTCAGGGAGTACAGGCGTTTTGGACGATTACTACTAGACTTGACAGTTGGTAGAGACCATTTCCCAAAATTGTTTGATAAGAGAAAATATGTCATGAAATGGGATAAAAGGGATATGGGGGTGGAATGTTATGTTTTAGATATGTGGTATTCCCCAAAAGTTCATGTGTGTGATAATGCAAGAGGGTTCAGGGGCTGGGGTTGTAGTTCAGTGATAGAGTGCTTGCCTAGCATGTGTGAGGCACTGGGTTTGATCCTCAGCACTACATATAAATAAATTAAAGCATTATGTCCATCTACAACTAAAAATATTTTTTAAAAAAGAGGGTTCAAAATGAAATGATAAAAATATGAGAGGTGAAACCTAATCAGTGGATTAATCTACAGATAGATTAACTGGGTTGTAATTGTAGGTACATAAACAGTGGCTGAAGGAAGTAGGTCAATGGGGGGCATATCTTTGGGGTTTATATTTTGTCTCTGCTGAGTGGAACTATCTGCTTCTTGGTGACCATGTGCTGAGCTGCTTAACTTCACCAAACCCTCTGCCAAGATGTTCTGCCTCACCTTGGGCCTAGGGTATGGAATTAGCCATATATGCACTGAGACCTCTGAAACAGTGAGCCAAATTAAACTTTGCCTCCTTTATGTTGTTTTTGTCAGGTGTTTTCGTCACCATGACAAAAAAGTGACAAAACAGATGCTGTACATACCGTCTTCTTGTATGGTATCCACATTGTCAACATCAAGTGATGGCAGTACATGGATGGGAGGTCGCACCAGCATCTGACAAGTGAATGAGTTTACCTGTGGAAGTCCTAGCATTTACTCCTCAGTTCACATCTGGTTCTAAAGGCAAAATTTCAATGTCTATTTTCTTATCAGTATTTTAAAAGTATTTAGCACATTACTTAGCACATAGAGAATAATTAATACATTTATTTGTTTTCAATACTTTCTCTGTGACATTGAGGAAATGCCAACATGCATTTTTTTCCTTATAGGGGGCTTGGCCACCTAATTACTCAAATACATTCGTAGTCTGAATTCTGCTCACTCGTTTTGCAAAATCAAAACATAGCAAACTGGTCCAATAAATAAAAGGCATTAGGAGAGGCATTTAAAATTTATCTAGATGGAAGGATTACTCTCTCTATATTCAAAAAGAGTGGGAAAAATTAATGCCTTCCTCTAATTACAGCTCCTTTTTGAAAGTTAGGGGAGGTCATAGGCTGTTCTATAAAAGGAGCATATCTGAATTTGGAAGCCAATCCACAAAGTTTCTATCTGGAAAGCAGAAAAGATCATACTTCCCTCACTCCAGAGGGATACTTTCTCCTTGCTGTGAAATTCTTTGTTTTATATCATATCATGCTCGCTGGGAAGATAATATGTGTGATTGCTCCTGTATTTATTTCCCCTGCAAATTGCTGCCAGGACACTCTGGTTCTGTGCAGTGAATCATTATTATTTTGTCACATCACAAATATCTGTAGCACCTAGCTGATTTCACTTAAAATAAAAAGAATGAGAAGAAAAAAAAGAAAGAAAGAAAGCCCAAACTTTAAACCAAGCATTAAATGTCCCTGGAATTCCTGCAGTAGGCAAGATGTTCTTTTTACAAAGGGAAACAGAGCCATAGTCTACAGCATGGCATTGGCTGATTTCCTGATTTGCTTAGGATAATTTTAAAAGAATTTCTGCTCTTGCTGTGCATTTAAGTGTGAATGACAAAGAATAGGAGAGCAGCTGTGCTGATTACCACCTTCCTTGGGCCTGAGCTCTTCAGGAAGTTGGGCACTAAACTAACATCAATGTCCTAGTTACAAAAGATGCTAAATACATTAAATTTCCCTGTTCTAAATCCTATGATGATAATTAGTATGGGATATGCTGTCATTTTAAAGTCCCTTATCATTTATGAAGCACTTCCACCTATAATATTCTACCTGATTTTTGTATCCTTCCCATCTATATCAGGTGAACATACAGTGACTTAGAAAAGTGAAGCAACTCGTCCATATTCACAAAGCCATGAAAGAAAGAGCAACAGCTCAGAAACCCAGATCCTGTTTCTGAAGTTGGAACTTTTGTCACTAAAGCTGTCCTGTCTTCAGCAAGAGCTCTGCAAACAAATAGGCCTATGTACACAGGCTTCTGCCAAATTATGATATAGTCTTAAAACCATATTAGTCATTCTTCCTTCTTCCTCCAATCTTTTTCAACATCCAGGACCTTCAAGGCACCACACAGACCACATAGACTTGCCCATGCTGACTTACTCTGTCCAACACCTGCTCTTTTGTGCTTTATCTTCTGGAGTAATGAATGAGTCTTTGTTTAGCTATGCATTTATATATATGAATGAGGGTTTAGATTAAATATGGTTTAATGGCTTAGTACATTTCCTATCCCAGTGTGTACATTTCTTTCATAATAGGACCTAACTCTTAAATGCACATGCTTTAACCTAGTATGATGGATGTTGGAAGCACCATTGTAGAGCACAGGATCTATTTAAGTTCTGGGCTGGTCATGTTGGCTCATGTAATAAGTTAATTCTTGGTGAGCATGATCTCCACTATTTACTTTCCTTATCCCTCCCTCTTCTGCTCTTCCCTATCACATCAACCACTTGCAAAGCATTGAAGAATGGTCCACTAGAAACTGATCAAGGAGTATTGATCCTGATTCAGCCATTTGTTAGCCTTGTGAATATGGGAAATTATTTTCCCTGGGCTTTGGTTTCTTCACTGGTAAAATTAGAAGATTCAAATAAAGAAGTCAGAGCTTTTTTTCCCTGTTGACAATAGACCCCTATTTGAATATAATATAATGTAGCTCCTTAATACATGAAACAGATAATGCTCTGCTCTGCTAATGTGAAAGAGAGACAAGGTGAACCCATTTAATCTTCTTTTCAATAATTTCAAATGTTTACTATTCTTGGAGGATTTAGGATGATGAAGTAGGGAAGGCTGCACTTTTAGTTGTTACAAGGTTTGGGATTCAAGCAGCAGGAGTACTACTTCTCAGTGAGGAGGGTAAAAGAGGCATTTCACTAAAATGCAACATTGGATAGTCAAAGTCTCTTAGAGACTTAGAAATTTAGATGTCTTGAACAAAGAGCAAGAAGGAGTATAATGAGCTAGCACTACTACCATTGCCTCACTGTGGAAGGGAGGGATAACATGGAGAGAAAAACACAATGGAAATGTTTGTCATGGAAAAGCTTGCAGATTAGAAAAGCAGCATAAACATAGCCTATTCAGAAGTTGCACAGAAAACTGGCATTTGAAAAACACTCCTTATTTCTCTATTGGCAAGTGGAGAGCTGAGGCGGAAGCTATCTTGAGGAGGTCACACTGCAACTACTGCAGCAGGGACATGGGAGACCGTAGTCAACATTGCCTTACTGTCCTGGAAAGTGCTGACCATGTGTCCTAAGGTGTACCTGGAAGAATGTAAGTGAAACAGGCACAGAGAAGACTGTATCCAGGGGGATTCAAGTCAGAAAAATGGAGAGGAGTGAAATCTGTTTTCCCTTTGAATCCTACAGCTTGTGTGACCAGTTGAAGAGCATTAGAAAACTGAACAGGAAGGTGTGAATACACTCAGGGACTAAGCTTTGTAAGGCCTTATTCATGGGCGGCAGAGTGTGAGGAGGATTGGCTGCACTGTCCCAGGAGTAGAATTCTTGCAAGGCTCCTGAGATCCAGATTCTAGTAGAGCAATTTCTGGGCCCTAGTGGTTATGTTGATCTAATCTCTACAGAGCAGATATCACTCAACATAGCCCCTAAGGTCTGATTAGATCTAAGACTCAGTTACCAAAACTCACAGAACTTTGTAGCAGCCCCACCATGGGAGTGTATTTTTCCGGTTGTCCAAACAAACTACAATTGATAATATTTTCCATTCCATCCAGTCTTATATTGCTGAGAAGGGAAACAGAGATATTTCAACCAGTTTCGGTTTAGGTCACTCTAGCTGGCAACTCAGTGAACAACACAGAAAGAGGAAGGGGTTAACAACCCCCAGGCCTTTCTCTCTGTTTTTCTCAATACATAGTTCAAGAAAAAGCAGAAAGGATAGTCAAGCATAGGCAGTGATCATCCATCCTTGATGACTGTCTTGAGTACCTCAGTGGAGACAATTCTTTCATTTTTCATCAAGAATAATTTTTTTGTGTCTTCTTTCTGTGCTGATTGGTTTATGGATATATATATATATATATACACACACACACACATACATATATATATAGATAATAAACATATATAATGCATGTACATATTTCTTTTTCTCTCATTTTTAGCATTTTTAATGGTAGTTATTTTTCCTTATCTTTAGAGGGTTTGTAGGCACACTCTCCATACCTTCAACCCCTCCCTTCCATCTTTCCCCATTCTATGCTAATGGACTGTGCACTTGACAGGGAGCACCTCATTGTTTGTAACTTTGGGCCTGATTGGTCCAGAAATGTATATAAGCCGTCTACACTTTCTGGAATAAACAGTGTTTCTGCCTCTCACTCTGGCAGAGCAGTTTTTACTTATACCCTGGGGTCTGGGTGCAGTGACTCCACAGGCCATCATCCCCACCCTGGGAGACCCCATTTCGTCTCCCCCAAAGACTCCCTCTTTCTTCCTCTCTCAGGACCCCAACTCGACAAGTGGACCCACACAGCGCGACCTTAAAGTAATAAGGGTTAGGGTTTTTTTGTTTTTTTGTTTGTTTGTTTTGTTTTTATTTTGTTTTTATTTCCTTTCTTCTCATAACATCCCAATTCTCTTGTTTCTCTTAATGTATCTCTCCCTCTCTCTCCTCCCCCCCTTCACATTTAAAAAATTTTTTTTCCCCCTTCTTTAAATGCCTCCTGCCCTGGTCCTCTGAGGTTTTGATATAGGCCCATCGGAACTTTCAAAATGGGAAAGAACTTGCATATAAAACAGGAAAGTGAAAACATTAGTCTTTTACTTGAGTTATATGCTAATAACTATCCTTTCCTCATGTTATTTACCTATTTCTAATATTACAAGGCTCTGAGTATGTACCCTTACTCTATCTTTTGTGTCTCTGTCTCTCTTTCTCTCCTTTCCTTCTCCCATTATCTTTCCCTTTTTAAAAGGACTGATATGTTGAGGAGGAGGTAGGTGGCTATAAAGAAGAGAGCAGAAGATGCATTTCATCCATTTGGCAGACATTTATTATACTTATTTGAGATCGTGTGGTCAAGGACTATAGATATTGTAAGACACTGCTCATACTTTCTGGGTTTCTAGGATGTAGGAGATATGCATCAATCACTCAAAACAAGGTAAAAATGACAAGAGATCTACATGTGCCTTAGAAAAAGTGCTGAGAAGCTGGGCATGGTGGCTCAAGCCTGTAATCCTAG